>ONZH01000423.1:0-157501 GCA_900303285.1 Rhinella marina
CACACTTGATCGAGCTCATAATTGACAATTGTACCGGTTGATGCTAAATTTTTAAGTTGGGGTCCTGCGTCGTCATTCTAACTACACCCGGCTGTTGTCACCACCACACACGCTAGCTCAGGGGGCACTCCTCTGGCTCTTCCAGCGAAACCTCCTTCCCCCCAGCCTGCCCCCCCACACCTACAGGCCCTCTCTCCAAACAATTTACTTCTTTGTCCTATCTTTCTCTCTCTCTCTCCAAACTATTTTTCCGGATAGCTGCCATATACGGTATTAAACTGAGTAGCATACATAGAAGACATACCACACTTGATCATCTCATAATTTACGACTGTACCGGTTGATGCTAAATTTTTAAGTTGGGGTCCTGCGTCGTCATTCTAACTACACCTGGCTGTTGTCACCACCACACACGCTAGCCCAGGGGGCACTCCTCTGGCTCTTCCAGCGAAACCTCCTTCCCCCCAGCCTTCCCCACACCTACAGGCCCTCTCTACACTACAAACAATTTGTACAAACACTCCCCTGGCCAGAGCAAGCTCTTTTTCCGTTTTCCGTGGTCGAAAAATCCATAAAATATAAGGTCCCAAGATAGGGGACGTATACGGTATTAAACTGAGAAGAATCGATACCGCACCGGTTGATGCTACAGTTTTTCCAAATGCATTCCGGCTGTTGTCACCACCACACACGCTAGCCCAGGGGGCACTCCTTTGGCTCTTCCAGCAAAACCTCCTTCCCCCCCACCTACAGGCCCTCTCTCCAAACAATTTACCCGGGTAGGGGGACGTATTAGATATTGTACTGATTTTTAATTGCCTCCTGCGATAGACAGGAATCGAACCCAGATCAACTGCTTGGGAAGCAGCTATGTTCACCACTTTACCACCAGCAGGCACAGCAACTGATAAGAACAGATACTAAACTTGATTTCAGCTGCAGTGCCAGCATGAGCAGTGGTGTCACCTGCAGGCGGTGATCAACCTTCGTTGCACCTAGTTGGGTGCTTCCCTAACATGTGATGGGTATTTGCCTCGCCTTTCTTGGTCTGGGTAAGCACAATTGCCATGAGGGTAACCACCAGGCTGTTGCCTGAGAATTTGGGGTAATGGTGGGATTAGGCAGCCTCAGAGGCATCCATGCATGCTGCCCCTGCTGTTTCCTGTCCATTTCCGTGGTGTTTCCAACATTTTCTGAGGTTTCCAGGTTTTCACCCAGCCTTCCCTAGGCAGAGCCTTGGTCCCCTGCAAAAAATGCTTGAGTCTCCCATTGACTTCAATGGGGTTCGTTACTCGAAACGAGCACCCGAGCATCGGGAAAAGTTCGACTCGAATAACAAGCACCCGAGCATTTTAGTGCTCGCTCATCTCTAGTGTACCTACCTTTTTAAAACAGTCCCAGTAATAAATTTGGGGTGGAACTTTCCTACCCACTTTTCAAAACTGGAGTGAGCGGTGTAAAAATGGAAAAATGTGCACAATTTTTACACAGGTGACTATGCCTTGGAGGCAGCCTTAGCATAGCGGCCAGACCATATAAGAGATAATATCTGTACCAAATGGGTAGTGTGCGTAGTAGACTAGATGGAGATTTGAAGATAATGGCCCAGACTTACTAATATGTCTGTACCGCTCGGCTCCCCTGCTTCCTGAGGAGGACGGAAGCGGCTGCCTGCGCCCATGCGAGCGCAGGGGAGCCGAGCGGTACAGTGCTCATTTCGAGCACGTTCGCTCATCTCTAGTCTGCACCTAGAATTTATCTAAAAAAAAGTCACAATTTAGTGCAACAAAGGCTTTTACACTTTTTTCCGACTTGCTCAAAAAGAGATGAGACTCAGCAGGAAGGGCAGAATTTCGCAGAAAAGAGTCGTGGCCTAATATGCAAAATTTTACATCACAATTAAGCCTCATTCACACGTCAGTGTTTTTGGTCAGTGATTTCCATCAGTGATTGTGAGCCAAAGCCAGGATTGGAGCCTCCACATACATAAGGTATAAGGGAAAGATCTGCACCTGTTCTGTGTTTAGAGACGCACCTGGTTTTGGAATCAAAATCACTGATGGAAATCACTGACCAAACACTGACTGTGTGAATGAGGCATTATAGTGTAAAAACCTGTCTCAAAGTAAGTCCACCAATAGTGGATCCTGTTAGCAACGGAAATGACTAAAACGGATGCCAAATGTGCATAACGGTTGCAACAGTATCTTTTTTTTTTTACAACAGAGATAGCCAACCTGTGGCCCTCCAGCTGTTGCATACTCCCAGTATGCTTGGACAACCTACAGCTATTAGGGCATGCTGAGAATTGTAGTTTTGCAACAGCTTAAGGGCCACAGATCGAGCATCCCTGTGACAGGATCCTGTTTTATTTTTTTTCTGCTCTTCTGATGGATCAGAAGAAAGGAAAATGAAACGGTGATGTGAAACCAGCCTTACTATGATAGAGCAGGTCAGCTGCCCTACAATAAGCACCAATATTAGAGATTAACATCCTCAAGGAACAGTTAGGGTACGACCACACGGTCAGGTTTGCTGATGCAGTTTTGGAAGCTAAAATCAGGAATTAATTAAAAAAAGAGGATACATTGTATCTGTCCTTTATACTTTCTCTCCTTTTATGATTCGCTCTTGGTTTTGGCTTCCAAAACTGCATCCGGAAACCTGACCGTGTGGTCATACACATATATAATGCAATTTAGTGGTAAATTAATTATGGATGGACTGAGACTGGTCTGGGCTCCTAAGTAATATAAAGCCATGGACTTCTTATCATCCGTCCGAGTCCTGATGCCCATGAGCTGGGTTCACACACATTTCAGCGGAACTTATCACCTATATATTTCTCTTTTTACAGGCCCTGCATTTTAGTGCTGTATTTCACTGAACGATTGGAGGCCCTTGGACAGTTCCTCAATACCAGAATAGTTAACACACCCTTGGTGACCATCATTTTAACCTTATAGCCTTTATATGCAAAAATATCCAGAGATTAATCATAGATATCGTTCCTACACCATCACACGTCAGTGTTTTGGTCAGTGATTTCCATCAGTGATTTTGAGCCAAAACCAGGTGCGACTCTAAACACAGAACATGTGCAGCTCTTTCCCTTATAACTTTATGTCTGTGGAGGCTCTAGTCCTCAGGACAGTCCCTCTTTTTGACCCAAGCCCCTCTGTCCCTCTTTGCTCCTTAAATGTCCCTCTTTTTGATCTGAAGTGTAGATTTGCATTATTACAGTCACAATATATACCCAGAAAGTGTTTCTGGTTCTTCTTTGTATACTTGAGCCCATCTTGTAGATAATTTCATTATTTAATGCAATAAGAATTTTAGAAATTTCTATATTCCGATTATTTTTGCGCTACTTTGTAAGATAAAACTATTGAACTATATAGATATGCAGGAAGAATGGATATTTCACACATTCAACCATAAGTGTCCCTCTTTGACCGCCCAAAAAGTTGGGAGGTATGCTAAATCTATCAGTAAAATCTATCACACCAGAAACGACTTATGCCTCATTCACACAACAGTGTTCGGTCAGTGACTACCTTCAGTGATTTTTGAACCAAAACCAGGTGCGGCTCTAAACACAGAACAGGTGCAGATCTTTCTTTTAGGCCCCTTTCACACGAGCGGGTGACTCGGACGTCTCCCGCATCGTGTGCACTGTACTGAACTGCCGGCACTGAACAAAGCATTATACTGATTTATGATGCTATGTAACCCTTATGCCCCTTTCACACGAGCGGGAGACTCGCATGTCTCCCGCAACGCATCTACAGGGCTGGACTCGGCACTGACAGGGATCGCATATAATGCTCTGCGATCCCTGTCCGTGCCGAGTCCAGCCCTGTAGATGCGTTGCGGGAGACATGCGAGTCTCCCGCTCGTGTGAAAGGGGCATTACAGTTCTGGAATGTGTTGGATAACATTGTCAGCATTATCCAACACATTCCAGAACTGTAAGGGTTACATAGCATCATAAATCAGTATAAGGCCTCAGGCACACGAACGTGTGTCGGCCGTGCCCGTGCTGTGGGCCGCAAACTGCGGCCCGCAATGCATAGGCACTGACCGTGAGGCCACCGCATGTGGATCGCGGACCCATTCACTGGAATGGGGTCCGCGATCCGCATCCAAGGGTCCGCACCGCAAAAAAGTAGTGCTTGTTCAGTACACGGCACAGTAGTGGCAGTTCAGTACACGGCACATGATGCGGGAGACGTCCGAGGGTCCTTATCCTTTATGTCTATGGAGGCTGCAATCCTGGTTTTGGCTCACAATCACTGATGGAAATCACTGACCAAACACTGACATGTGAATGAGGCTTAGGCCCCTTTCACACAAGCGAGTTTTCCGCTCGGGTGCAGTGCGTTTTTTTTTCACGCATCAGATCTGCGTTGCGTGAAAAATGCAGCATGTTCTATATTCTGCATTTTTCACGAAGCCTTGGTCCCGTAGAAGTAAATGGGGCTTAAGTGAAAAACGCATAGCGTCCTGAAGCAAGTGCAGATGCAGTGCATTTTTCACTGATGGTTGCTAAGAGATGTTGTTTGTAAAGTTTCAGTTTTTTATCACGTGCGTGAAAAACGCATCAAAACGCATTGCACTCGCGTGGAAAAAACTGAACAACTGAACGCAATCGCAGACAAAACTGACTGAACTTGCTTGCAAAATGGTGCAAGTTTTCCTGAACGCAACCTGAACGCATCCGAACCTAATCCGTCACGCTCGTGTGAAAGGGGCCTTAGGGCCTAGTTCACATTTCCATTTTTCACTGACGTGTGCTGCATTTTCTGCTGACAGCACACACACCCATTGATTTAAATGTGTCTGTTCACATTTCAGCATTTTTCTACTGAGTGTGGGTCAGGAAAAAAAAATCACGGGGACATGCATTACTTTGATCCGTGATGCACACCCATGGAAGTCTATGGGTCCGTCAAAATCACTGACACACGTCCATGTTGTGTCCATTATGCGTCTGTTTTTCACTGATGACTAATAGGAGATTCTTTGAAAATTAATTTTCAGCTGAGCAACGTTAGTGAATTACGGATGACACACGGATGGTAAAAACGGACACACGGACCATCCACGGATTCTTCAGGAGCATCTTCACGGATGAAACACATACGCTTTTTTTACGGACGTGACACTGACACGAAAATGTGAATGAGGCCTAACTCAGTATGAGGGCACTTTTATGTCCTATTTATACTATTATCCCTTTATGTCATGATAAAATGCATTGTGTAGACTAAAAGGAAGAGATGCTTAGAATCTATAAAAAAATGTAATTTGTATTTCACTGTAATAGACATTTAAATGAAAAAAAAATTAAATACTAAATGAGATATTACTGTAAAAAGCATGTTTGGTAAATTGCATTTAATATGCCCATACAATGTGCGATGAGCTCTGATTACCATAACGTCCATTAATTAGTTACATTAAAAAAAATTAAAGTAGCATTGAGAATCTGTTTGCACTAAATGTTTTTCAGTATAACACCACTAGGGGGTGCAGTTGAGGTATTTCCAGAATTTACAACAGAGGATTACTTTGCTAAAAATGCTCACACTGCTGGAAACAAGGACTAAAAGACTTAAATTGGTATTTGGTCTCCAAAGCAACTATTAAAAATGTGGCTTGTCAGACTCCCCTGTAGCTCACCTGCATTCAAAAATCTTCTCAGATAATTTCCATGTATATACCAGCACTCAGCACAGCTGGTATAAACCTCCATGTGTACTACATCCCAGTAATGCTTTGCATATATTTCCATGGCTCTCTCCCTAGTCATCTGGCTTACATAGCAGTCAGGCCATGATTCAAAGTAATCCAGGCTCTGATTTCCACTTGCTAAGAGATTTGACTTATGACTTTGATTGGAGCAGTGTTTCAGATGTTTAAAAATATGCTTCTTTACCAGCGGTTTTCTGTCATTAAAAATGGTGCAAAATTCTCAAAACGTTTTCTCGGATGTATGCGCAGTACCATTAGGTCTGGTCTGGCCAGATGAAGCCTGTCTGACAAATATGGGTTGCCAAGTTGAAAAAAAGGACAAAGAGTAGTTCTGCAAAGTAAAGCACCCTCGTCTCAAGGTAGGTTCACACTGAGGAGGAGGTTTTGAGGCAGATTTTCCTGCAGGTTTTTTAGCCAAAGACAGAAATGAATTAAAAAAAATAATTGCCTGAAAAACCTGCAGGATAATCTGCCTTAAAACCTCCTCCAAAAAAACTCTGTTTGATCCTCCACTTAGGAGTGAGCCAGAATCAATATGAAATGTCTGTTGCTGAATGAACTGACCCCAAATGTATCTTTGGGGTTCCTTCACACATACTTTTGTTCTTGTCGTTATTTTTGGCCAAAAAGGGCCTCAACAGGGGTGGACTGGCCATAGACACTACAGGAACATTTCCTGATAGGCCAATGCCCAGGTGGGCCACATAAGCCCTCCTAACGTCCGCCAGTTGGATACCTATCAAATTGATTCTCTCAGTAGTAATTAATGCTAGGCGCATCAGGTACTTATGTGGGTGGTCGGTGGCTGCAGGTGTCCACCTGAATTGAACTGTATTGCCATCCTCAGGACGGTGATAGACTTGAATATTGGAGCCAGGGCAGCATTATTTTGTGCTGCTCTACAGTATAGTTGGTCCAGACGACTTCTGTTGTCCCTACCTATTTGTGTTGTCCCTGCCTATCTGTATTGTCCATACCTATCTGTGTTGTCCCTCCCTATCTGTGTTGTCCCTCCCTATCTGTGTTGTCCCTGCCTATCTGTGTTGTCCCTGCCTATCTGTGTTGTCTCTGCCTACTTGTATTGGCCCATCTTCTGTCAATTTGGAGCCACCTACAACATGGGGCCTCTTATAGGTTTTTACAGGGCCACTTTAAGCTTCCAGTCTGCCCCTGGGCCTCAAAAATGCCTCACATGATCATCTGTTTATTGTAGCCTTTTTTAAAAAGATTTTTCCAGATTTAACGATTTTTTCCATTTAGTGTGCTTTACTACATAGCATTTAATAAAGGGATTTCTGAGATTTTGATATTTATATCCTGTCCTCATCAGTATCTGGAACGGGTCCGACTCCTGGCAACACTATTGATCAGCTGTTTGAAGAGGATCGCCACTGCCTTCTCACACCATACCAAGAGCAGTACATTGAATAGTGTATGTGGTATTGCAGACAATTCATTCAGTTGAATGGGACTGAGCTGCCCATTGGCCATGTGACCAATGGACATGGCATTTTTTGCCTAGGAAGAGACAACAGCGCTCACCAATGTGCTGTGGCATCTTCAAACAAACAGCTGATCGTAGGGGTGCCAGGAGTCAGACATCCACCGAATATATACTGATGACCTATCCTGAGAATAGGCCATCAATATCAAAATCTCAGACAACCTCTTTAAAGGCTATGTACACCTTTTTTATGCATTTTACTGCATTTATTGCACTTTTTGGTTGGTGTCAGAACCTCTTTAACTTGTCTTTTTCAGTGGCTTTTATTGTTTCAATTTAAAATTAGCTACAACACAGGGTTGTTCACCCATAGGTGCCTTTCGGCCAGACTTACAGAGGGAGTCATAATTACTCAATCCCCGCCTCTCGGTTCTGACTACTTCACTCCCCTGTGCCACTGCAGATCTTGTCTCTCCGTGTCAACATTTGGATTAACGCTCATGATGTGACTTTTTTCCATGCATCATGTCACCAGTTTAACACGGGGAGACTTGACAGCTGTAGTGGTGCTGGGGTCAGGCCCGGCATCAGCATCCTGCATACCCAGGCAAGTGCCAGGGCCCATTGCTCCTGGGATGGGCCTACTGCCACTGATGTAGCTATAGGTGTCACATTGGTCACCCCTCCTTTTTGATCTCCTCTGGGCTGCACTCCACTGTCCTGACTGCCTTATAGCATCAGGATGTAGTGCACGCACAATGACCTGATGTGTCAGGCAGTCAGGGAACTGTGCAGCATGGGCCCAGAGAGGATGAGGGAGCGTGACTGCGAGCGAGATTGTTGGACCTCGAGAGTGGTGGCGGAGCAGGAGAGGTAAGTTAATTTATTTATTTTAAAGTCTGATGTAAGGTTTGATACTTGTGGGGTCTGACATGGAGGTCTAATGGGGACCTGATATGAGGTCTGATATGGGGGACCCGTCTTATAGGGAGTCCTGATCATATAGAGGTCTAAAAGGAAGTCTGATATGGGGGTCTCACATGGAGGTCTAAAGGGGGTCTGATCTGAGGTCTCATATGGGGGGTCTGACATACAGGTCTAAAGGGGGTCTGATCTGAAGTCTGATATGGGGGGGTTAACATAAAGGTCTGAATGGGGGAGATCTTATGTGAGGCTTGATAAAATGCCAGGATCTGTTATGAGGGTCTGAAGATCTGATATGCACTGACGTACATTATAAGGGGGTAGGTTTTGTACTGGTGCACATTATAGGGGTATTTTTTGTGTTGGCTCACATTATAATAGTATTTTTGTACTGTCTATTGTATTTGGCCACATCTATAAAACAAGCAGTTTCTTTGCTGCATGCGTCATGCAAAATGTCACAAGGGTACCCACTGTCCACTAACACTTTATCGATGAAGGGCCCACATGAACCTAGAGCCGGTCCTGGCTGGGGATATTGAAGGAGTTGGAATCCAGAGACGAGGCCAGTTGAGTATGATTCTCTCCGCAGATAGGTTATTTCAGATGAGAAAAAGTCCTTTGTGGAGGACTTTTTCTTCTGTCTTAAAGAAGAACTCCCACAAAAAATGTTATTCTATGTCCTGCTAGAAATGTACATGATGTAATCTGTAGTGAATGTCATTTTTTTACCAGTGTCTGTATTTTTGAGTTATATCTCCCCGATGTTTCTCATCTTTGTCATGTGACCAGCAATCAGGCCCACCAACTCACACAGCACCTTATGTATGGACAGGAAGTCTAATTCTCTATGCATTCCTATGGGAGCCTCACTTTCAGTCTCATAGGAAGGAATAGAAAAGTGAATGGCTTGCTGTCCTGGGTCAGTTGGAGGTCAGGGAGTTGGTCACATGACCCAGCTACAATTAGAAGAGAGGGGATAACTCAGAATTACAGTGTCTGATGAGAAGATTACATTCACTACAGATTATACCATGCACCTTTCTAACAGGTCAGAGAATAAACCTTTTTGTTGGAGGTCTTCTTTAAAGAACGGATCTCAGACAGAAATGGATAAAACAGATGCAAAATGATCATAATGGATGCTCAAAATAAAGGATCATGGTTTTTTCTCTGTTTTCTGTTCTGCTGATGGATCAGAAGAAAGGAAAAACGACACAGTGATGTGAACCTACTCTTATCCTGTGCACCAGACATATTTGTAACATTAAAAACCCCAGCCTACATCTTGGAGAGCACTGAATTTTTTAAAGCCTTTATCCCTTGGCTGTAAAACACAGTTTGAAAAGAACAGATCAATACAACTAATTCTTAAAACACTGGTGTCCTACATTGGTAATGGCAGCAATAAAACTAAAACAGCTGGCACCTATAATGCATCTGCTACATGTCTGGTGGAAATGTCACTTTGTTAGGTTGCTGTGGACAGTGCATTGAGCAAAATTTGATGCCAAGAAGCTAGCGGAATTGTTTATTGAACATTATTATCACCCCAAAAATAAAGAACTGACCAATAAATATAATTTTTGAGTTATTCTCGTCTGTCAGTTTGTTGAAAATTCTGTTTTAAACTTAGGCTACTTTCACATCTGCATTTTCCTTTCTGGTTTTTACATTCGTCAGAGGATCTCAAAACCGGAGGAAAACACTTCCGTTTTGTCCCCATTCATTGTCAATGGGGACAAAACTGAACAAACGGGAATGGGGTGCAGCAGAATGCATTCCGTTCCATTTTGTTGCATTCCCATGCCGGACACAAAAACGCTGCAAGCAGAGTTTTTGTACGTGTCATGGGATACTGATGAAGTCAATGGTGCCGGATCTGTTTTTTTCAGACAGGAAAAAAACACCTGATCCAGCACCTATTGACTTACAATGGTTTTAGCGCTGGATCCGCCTTGTTCATTTTGGAGAGAATACAACCGGATCCAATCTGCAGATGGTTGTATTATTGACCTGATGCATTTTTACTGTTCTCCTGACAGATCCAGCAAAAATGTAGATGTGAAAGTAGCCTGACTACAGCGTTTTGTCTCCCAGCTTTTTCAGACTTCTGAAAGGCAAATCTATCTAGTAGTGACCTAGAGGAGGTTGGGGTGGGGGTGGGGTTTGCGGAATACCCTTGTATATGTAACTTGTAATCTGCCTCTAGTTGTAACTGCCTGGTCTTAACGGGGTTAACTAAAACTGTAAACCCCCCCCCCACACACACACACATACACAATGCTGGGGCCCCTCACACAGAGAATACTTACCTGGTCTCTAATGCCTGTGTCCTTCCCTATCCCTACACAGCCATTGCTGCATCTCCTTGTCGTGCAGATCACAACATCCAGCAGCCTCTTGAGTCATGGGTGAGGTTACACACGCAAGGGGGCAGGTCACCATTGCGGCCTGTTATTGGCTGCAAGCACGTCACTGGATGTTGTGATCTGCACAACAGGAAGATGCAGCGACGGCTGTGGAGGGATCCGGAAGGACACAGGCGACAGAAACTAGGTAAGTATTCTCTGTGTGAGGGGGCCGGGCATTGGAAAGGAGGGGGGGGGGTTACAGTTTTGGATAACCCCTTTAATCTTGCAGGCAAACATTATAAGCTTTGAGCCGCAGAGTCCAATGCTATCCATTTTTCTCTAACTAAAAACCTCAGTCATATTTCTCCCAAGTATAAAGTATCCCATGTACAATGTACTGGTATCTACAGATCTACAGATCCATCTCTCTCTCGTTCATCAGGGGATAATAACTGATAGTGCTCAATCTCTGAAAAGACATGCTAGCAAAGAATAAGTGCTATGAAGTGAGGGCAGGCATATGTGTACCAGAATAGATGATGCCCCTGGGTCAGTAATGAAAAGATTACCTCACCATTATGTCCTGGATGAGCACGACCATGGGTTGACGGCAACGCACACAATCACGTGTGGTCGTCACCATTGCAGCATGTGCAATAGATTGTTTTCATTTAATCTCCATATGGGCATGGGTATGTAAACAGGAAACCTACGCAAGCGTCGTTGGTAGGGATACCCGTCATCGCCGGAGCACTTATAGGTGCATAAGGAGAATCCTGCCCACCTGTCAGGCGGCCCCTGTGATATGTCATTAGACAAGATATTCTAAAAGATAAGGCTAGGGCTACACTGTGACTTTTTGTAGCGCGACTGATTGATTCTAACTATTGAACTACAGCTGCAATGCAAATGAATGGATTCAGTTGAATGCAATCTTGTGGACTACAGCTGTCATCCAATAGTTAAAATCAATTAGTTGCGCTACAAAAAGTCGCAGTGTAAGCCCTAGCCTATGAGGGACCTGCTAGGCTTTTCTGTGCGGAATCGCAGTGTAATACAGTGCCAGCAAAATGTATGAGATTTCATAGATCTCATGTACGGTTTCCTTTTTCATTCCATGCAGAAACTGACCTGCCATGTGGATTTTGACATCTGCAGCATGTCGGTTGTGCGTTATCTTTGTGCAAATTTCACCCTTTTCAATGCACGGGTAAGAGCTGCTGCAAATAGTATCAATTGTGCACCAAAAACTGGTGCGGTTTCTGGTACTATTTTCAGTGTGGATTGGGGGCAGTATTTCTGCATGACAGCCAGCATCCGTGTACAGGTAGTCTAAGGGTGCCTGCACATGGTGCAGATTATGCAATGTTTTTCTGCATAGATTCCACGTGGAAAAAACACAGCATAATAAATTACCAGCAAAGTGTATTAGATCAGACAAATCTCATGTACACTTTGCTTTTCTTCTCATGTGCAGAAATTGACCTGCTTTGCAAATTTCGGAGTCTGCAGCATATCAATCGTTGCATTTTTTGGTGCTTTTCAATGGAAGGGTGAGATCTGCAACAAAACAGCATCAAATCTGCACCAAAAACTTAATAAAAACCGCACAAAAACACATTAAATGAAACGTCGCAGGCACAATATGCTGGCGCAAAATAAACCTTAATCTTAATATATGTGCCCCCAATGAATGCACGGTACAGTATATTGTTGGCAACCCTGTGAAAAATATGACGGCATACCCGGGCACCTACTGCTGGTCACTGTGCCCTTTGCAGTTGACAGGCTGTCTGCCAGGATGTTCCTTTTTTCCTGGTAATTCTGATATAAAAAAAGCCTTGACTCTTCCACTTGTATCTGATTCTCCTGCAGATAACCTGAGATGACATGACGTTGGAGGATTACATGAATGTCTGATACATGAGTTTATTTTTGATGCTGGTAACAGATGGTTGTTGAATGATTCATTAGCATCTCTAATGTGCATAACTAATACAATTTACATTTCCTTCTTTCAATTGAAATAAAAGGACTGGAGCCGTGTGCCCCCCGCAGTATATTCCAGCTAATCTGAAAACAAAGGCCGTCTTCTCAATGACAAGATCGTGGACTGCATTGTCAGTTATCGCTACCTGGTTGCGGAAGAACAACATTTTAATTATTTCTCTTTATATTTTTACATTTCTTATATTTTTACATTTCGTGTATTTCTTTCTCATTCAAACATCTTTATTCTTAAACTCTTCACCTGTATGCACTTTGAATCAAGCATTTTTTATTTAATTTTTTCATTTTCACATTCCAAGAGCCAAAAAACTTTAATTTTTCTATCGATGTAGCCATTTGAGGGCTTGTTTTCTTATGGGACAAGTTGTAGTTTTTTGGACTGCACATAATCATTGATTAACTTTTATTAACTATTTCTGGGGAATTAAAAAAGAACAGCGATAGTGCCGTTTCCTTTTTATGTGACGTTCACATTGCAACATATATAATGGCATTACATATAGGTTGTTTTGTTTTACTATTGTTCTACAATAAAAACTATTTAAAAAAATGTTTTTACATTAATGCATCCCAAGACTTATAACTTTTTATTTTTCTTTCTATAGAGCTGTGTAAGTGCTTTATGTTGACAGGACGACTTGTAGAATTCAGTAGTATTGTTTTGAGATACATATAATGTTTTAATTTCTTTTTATTCTATCTTTTGTTGGTGTATAAGCAAAAAAAGGCAATTCTGGCATTTTTGTTGTTGTTGTTTCTATTTTTTTTCCATTGAAATGTGCATGAGCCCTTAAAAGAGGAAAAGAGAAAGGTGAGAAATGTGGAGGCGCTTCCCTATTGTGACACCTAAGATGGTAAAACTCTTATCCCCTTGAAATGTATCTCCTTACCAGAAAGTGTTGTGCACACCGAGCACTGGTTATAACAGAATCCCCCCCTGGATGGAGGGGCACCTAGGCTGCTGCACTTTCTTGATGGAGACATCCACCAGGGCCAGAATAGAATTCAGAGAGACGTGTAAAACTCAGGATATAATGGGCACTATTTTTTTTCAATTTTAAGCAATAAAAATGATAAAAACAAGATTTGAGTTTCTGCCGTGCGCCGCCAGCTTCCTCAGGCTTTAACTTGTCTAACAATAATCCAACCGAATTGTGTTCTCAAACTTTGCCTCCTGATGGACTAATGACCACAGTAGAAGTGGTTGTGCACATGTTCTCTACAGATTGATGGTGCACTCTCAGAATCATCGAATCACCACCCTTGACTTGTACCTAGAACCCCGCTTTCTAGTCTGCCTCCTCCTCTGCGACATCACATACTTCTTTTGAACTCTGCCTGTGTCGTTAGTGCTTGTCACAGAGAAATCTTGTGCAGGCAGTGGGTAGTGTGCATGTGCCAGCTCTGTGGTGTAAGTCTGATGCCCACAGCAGGGAAATTTTGCCACAGTAAGAGCTAATTACGTGGGCAGAGATCAAAAGAAGTACGTGAGGTTGCAGAGGAGGAGGTAGACTAAAGGGCGAGGTACTGGGAACAATTGAATGGGCAGTCTTGGGCTGTAGGGGAGAGGCAGGATTGAGATCTTGATGGGCTCCCCACTGGGCACATTGGAGCTCATTTGCACACCAAATAAAGTTCATTTCCTGGCTTTTTGAAAGATCACTAACCCAGACAAAGCTGTAGTTTTAATCATGTTACACAGCACTACATAGCATTGCCATTTTACATATGGTAATAGTGGGTGAAAGATTCCATTTAATTTACCACACTGTTACCTGAATATCTTTTGGCTGCCTAGTAAAGGGGTACATATAAAGAACATTGTGGACTATAGGTTATGTTAATGTTCTTCCCTCATGGGGTCATTTACATCCAGGTCGTTGCCCCATTTTGCAAACTAAACAAACAAAGTGAGCATTTTATTTGCCATGTGACGTGCAACAGAGAAAGAACTGACCTTCGCTTATAGTGTTACATCTGTACTAGAATTACACAGTAACAAGACTCATAGGAAGAGCAGCAATCCACAGCGTCTAATCAGTTATACGTAAATCTGACTGATTAAAGACACTTATAGAAAACTCTGGGGACTGGTAGTGATCTTCCCTCATAAATAGCAGGCGGAGAAGCTCTGGAGGTGCTCATGATACCAGCACCAGCAGGACACATCTGGACTGGAGCATGGACATCTGTCTAATAATCATTGGGGTGGTCGCAGAGTGTAGCCATTAGCACTTCCTAATTCACATTTACAATAGGAAATTGTGAATCCCTTCCCCATAAATACTTGTGTTTTATCAATTACTAGCAGAAGGACCCGGCTTCGCCTGGGTATATTTCATCTATTTTCATTGAATGTTTCTGTGTGTCGTTACAGAGAGAAAGTCATCCTCCCTCCCATCCCTGCAGCTGACAGATGTTGATTTTTACCTTCAATTGTTCAATCTCCATTGGCTGCGGAGTGGGAGGGGTCATGGCCTGACTGAGTCGGGGGCGTGACGTTGGGACCCGGGGCGAGGTTTTAAGTCCTTCTTTTGATGGTGGCCAGAATTACAGGTCGATGCCATGGTAATTTATGAGGACACGCCATGGGTAACAGTGGAAGAAAACATTGCTTTGCACGGGTATATTTAATCTATTTCATTTAATTTTTCTGTATGTTGTTGCAGAAAGAAATCCAACTTCCCTCCCACCCCTGCAGCTGACAGAAGTTGATTTTTACCTTCATTTTTTCAATCCCCGTTGGCTGCGGAGTGGGAGGGGGCGTGGCCTGACAGTCGCAGCGTGGTTTTGCGAGATCTGGGGCGGGGGTCAGAGTGGCATGAATTACAGGTCGATGACATGGTAATTTATGGGGACCCGCAATGGGTAGCAGTGGAAAAAAACATCTTTTATTAGTACTGAATGGTCGTAGTCTAAAATTAGTCAATTTCATCTACGATTTTTGTGTGTCGTTGCAGAGTGAAATTCACCCTCCCACCCCTGCAGCTGATTTTTTTCAATCCCTGTTGCCTGCGGAGTGGGAGCGGGCATGGCCTGGCAGAGTTGGGGGTGTGGATTATCAAGATGCTTCGAACGGTTGTAGTCTGAAATTAGTCTATTTCATCTAAAATTTTGTGTGTCATTGCAGAGAGAATTCACCCTCCCACCCCTGCAGCTGACAGAAGTTTATTTTTCCCTTCATTCTTTCAATCCCTGTTGGCTGCGGAGTGGGAGGGGGCATGACCTGACAGAGTTGGGGGTGTGGCTTAGCAAAGCGCTTCGCATAGGTGATTTAATCTATTTCATTTAATGTTTCTGTGTGTCGTTGCAGAATGGCTGCAGAGTGAGAGGGGGCGTGGTCTGACAGAGTTGGGGGCGTGACTTAGCAAGACGATTTGAACAGTTGTAGTCTATAATTAGTCTATTTTATCTAAAATTTTTGTGTGTCGTTGCAGAGAGAAATTCACCCTCCCACCCCTGCAGCAAACAGAAGTTTATTTTTACCTTCATTTTTTCAATCCCCATTGGCTGCGGAGTGGAAGGGGGCGTAACCTGACAGAGTCGGGGGCGTGGATTAGCAAGACGCTTCGCATGGGTGTATTTAATCTATTTTATTTAATGTTTGTGTGTGTTGTTGCAGAAAGAAAGTCAACCTCCCACCCATCCCTGCAGCTGACAGAAGTTGATTTTTACCTTTATTTTTTCAATCTCTGTTGGCTGCGGAGTGAAAGGGGGTGTGGCCTGACAGAGTTGGGGGTGTGGCTTAGTGAGACCTGGGGCGGGGGTTTTAAGTACTTCTTTTAGGGTGGCCTGAATTAAAGGTCGATACCATGCTTATTTATGAGGCCACGCAATGGGCAGCGGTGGAGGAAAACATCTTTTATTACTACTGAACTGTAGTAATAGAAAAAAACATAAGTTATATTTATGATAACCGGAATACCTTTAACAGTGTCAGTAAATAGAAATGGATGAGATCCTCAGCTGCTGATAATTACCTGGTTGTTATGGAAACCTGCCCTCCCTGTGTGTGTCTGTGCAGAGAATGGCAGTTGGAGTTTAAAACCAAAGTTCCCAGTTGTAATGTTGGCTAATGGAGATCATATTTTGGGAATATCTCAGGAACGGTATGTCCTAGAGAGATGAGACCTGGTCTAAAACCTTACCGGACACCTGATGTACCTGTGTGCCGAATTTGGTGAAAATCGGTCCAGTAGTTTGGTCGCGCATAGAGAACAGACAGACAGAAACTCATTTTTATATTATTAAGAGACAAGATAGGGTTCTTGCCAGGTTTGCCAACTTTATCACCAATTATTTCTGGACAATTGAACCAAAAATCTCGGACAGCCCTCATTTTTTAAAAAACACACAACAGTTTTCCCTAAAGACAGAATAACACTGGTTACTTGAGGGCAAAGGAGTGGAGCTGGAACGTGGGATGTCTAGGGAGGGTAGCTGGGCAATGACTGTGCATACTCCTCCAGTACCTTCCACTTCCTAAGGGCTCATGCACATGAACGTGTGCAGTCAGTGCTGAGGTCCACAATGCACGGGCACTGACAGTGGGGCCGCCACATTGGGATCGCAGACCCATTCAATAGAATCCGCATCCCGCAGTCTGCATGGCCAGATCCGTGCCTCCGTTCCGCATCTCTGGGATTCAGTGAATGGGTCCGCGATCCGTGATGCGGGGTGTAAGAGGAGAGAACTACAACTCCCTGCATTTCCAGATTACAGTGCCATCCTGGACATTTTTTTGTAATTTATTAATCCAGACAATTTTTTTAGATCCCAGGAAGAGAACATGTCCGGATAAAAGAGGACGTATGCTCACCCTAACTTACAGCAGGTAGCAAGCAAGATGAGTGAGGACTGGCTGACAGTCTGCATTGTGCATCATGTCATGAGCAGTGCAACTTTAAAATAGAAAAAAATATTTAAAAAAAAAAAAACCCACTACGGATGGCAGATAAAAACATCCTCTTTTTGCAGACTAAATTTACGGACAATTGGCAACCCTGGTTCTTGTACATGGCTCCATTTTGTGTACTGTTTTTTTTTAAATCTCGGATGCATGCTTTGTTTGACTGTGTATATACAGAGTTATTCTATTCTAAAAGCACTGCTACTCGAGATGAGGCTTGTACACATAAGGAGTCAGGCAGGACCTATATGGCAGCACAAGGAACCATGCGGTCTCTGTGCACAGCTGTGCAGGCTCCATATGCGCAGCTTGACCATGTGCAAGGGCCCCAGGAAAGCTGATCGTTTAGCCAATAATTCAATAGTACTCTATATTACCCTTTGGAAGTACCGCTAATATACTTCAAGGCCTGTTTAATAATTTACAATATCTATAAGTATGTTCAGTGGAATGCCTGTCTTGGTCAGGAGTGCACCATGTGCCTTGTGTATTGCCTGCTGCCTCTCCATTGCTGTCTCAGGTCTCTTAGGACACACATGGGTCAGAGGTCACATAGATAATGGTAGAAAAGACTCACAGATTGAAGACATTTGATCTTCTCCTACCTTCTGTTTAATTTCTCATATTGCCTAGCGTGATATTAAGGCAATTATTTTACAAAGGAGGGATATTTAGGTGATATACTGTTAAAGATACAGTCCAGTACAAGGTGCAAAATTTCATCCAATGTGACTGACAATGAGCAGTTTTATCTACAAGCATCCTGTGTAAATCATTCATATTGGGGCAGATTTACTAATCTTAAGATTTAGACAGTGTGAATGTAGACTAAACAGTCTAAATATTCACTTGATGTCTCACAGTAGATGATGCTGGATGCTAAGGTTGGTGCATCTTTAAAGGGAATGAGGGACATGATCCCTCTGTGCCAGAGTGAGATGTCTCCTAATAAATTAGTTGCATTCCTGGAGGTATGTGCACTAGAAACTGAAGTCAATGCCAGATAGGGGCTGGTGTATATGTCAGCCATAACTTACGCCAGTTTCTGGTGTGAATTATAATAAATCCTGCAGACTGTATGAAACCCTACCTCTCTGGCTATATCCTGCCCCTTTTCTTGCCACTTTAGAAAAGTGTCAAGAAGCTCAAAAAGTTGCAAATTATGGCACAAATATGCGACTTTTGTGCCCCTCAATGTTAGAAAATGGCTTATTATTTTGCTATCAGGTCTCTTCAACACTGCAAGCCTCTTTCTCGTAGTGCGCCTGTGCCGGATATTGACACGCACAGCGCAGGGCGAGACTTTAGGAGAACTCAGGGTCAAATGTGTTGATGTTTGCTCTGCCTGGCTCTGTCAATCAAAGTGTAAAAGACACGGCAGTTGCAGGGAGAGCTGTGCCGCTAGGTGTAATGTCAACGCCCCCGTTGCTCCTAGAGGCTCATTTGCATATATTAAAACTTCATTTATCTTAGCAATGAGGGCACATATGAACATGGGACCAACACAGATGTCTTCAGCTGCCAAGTGCACATGTAACAGGTCAGCCAGTTTCAGGTAAAAATCTGCTGATGTCCTTTAACCCTTTAGCAGTAGACCAGCAGGTCACAGCATACATAGGTGATAAGTTACATTCCATAGGTTATATGTATATATGCAAGCATAATGCCAGGCTACATCTTAAGTTGCCTTTACACACATTGAGGTTTTGATCAGGTTTTCTGATGCAGTTTTAAAGCTAAAACCAGATGTGGATTCACAAAGAAGAAGTAGAATCTGAATGTTATCTTTTTCCCTTAATTATCCCTTTATGATCCACTCCTGGTTTTGGAAACCTAAGGATGCTGCCGCACTTGCAGGTTTTTTGGTGCAGTTTTAGAAGCCAAAACAAGATATGGATTGAAAAAAAGAGAAGTATTATCTGTCCTTAAAGGGGTTTTCCAATTTAAAATCATGGGCAGCCCCTGTGGAGCAATACTTACCCCATTTCTCCCCTGCCACTTCCTGTGTTGTGCTCCTATCTTCCATGCTGCTGTTTGTTTTCCTGTCTGAAGTGATGATGTCCCGTGTGGTGCTGAGCTCACTGACTGGCTGCACTGTGACCTGTGTACAGCCAGGAATATGACATCTTCAGTGGGGTGGACCGGAGTAATCTCTGGAAGCAACAGGTGAGAAAATGGGCAAGTATGGCGCTTTTTTTGGCATCTTATAACATTTAGGCTATAGTAAGATGCCACACTTCATGGATGTTGAGTGCCTCATTTTGCTGATCCAGGTGGGGACAGCTATTGCAGTGAGCCTATCAGGGGTGCACCACCAATGAGGCCAGGTGAGGCGATTGCACCAGGTAGGGGCTGGGGTGGGGGCAGCGGAAGGGCTGTGGGTAATGAGTGCTTTCATTGTGGCAAAAGGGTTAAATTAAGAAATTGGCACTGGGGGGGGGGGTCGTTTCAATTTTCGCGTCAGGCAGCAGAAAGACTAGGTGCACCTCTGGAGCCTCTGAGGAGCCAGTGCAGAGGTTGGGAGTGGTAATAGTCCTGATGAGATGTTGTGTCACAGTGTACTTCCCTGGGGATCAGTGCAGTGGAAAGGTGTTTTGAAGAATCAGGCCAGAAGTAAAAGTATAAAAGTCTCTCTTTGACTTGTAGTACTTGTAGTACATCTAGCAATAGTTGGTATATAGTGCCATGATGAGGTTTGGTGGCTGGATACGTGGCAATTAATGCACCTCCCATATGTTATCTTGCTGATAACTGCTCTCTTGCACTTATGGCTAACAGCTGTAAGCTGGCACCTGTGATATGGGTGTCTACTGTGTAACTGTGACTTGGAGTTGGTCTGACCTGGATGCAGTGGCGTAGCTATAGGGGTCGCAGCGGTCGTAGTTGCAGGGCCGCACCGCCAATTAGGCGAGGTGCCGTGCGGCCCTGGTCACAGGAGGCGGCGGCGGGGCAGAGGCAGGGCCGTATTTAGGGTTCATGCTGCCTAGGCACTCTCTGTGATGACCTCAGATCAGACAAGAAAAAAAAAAAAACTTACCTCCGGTCCTGGCGGTGTCCCCGCTCTCTCCTCTTCCAGGGGCCCGCGCTGAAGTCACCTGACCTCCTGCAGCGTCAGGTCAGAGGGCGCTCTGTACGTCCTGACGCAGCGCGCCGGCCTCAGGAAGAGCAAGCAGGAGGAGGGGTAAGTACTGTACAGCGCTACCAGCGCTTCACTCTCCCTCCTCCTGCAGGCTAGTGAGCGCCACCCGAACAGCAGCACCCTAGCACCCGCCCCCCCCCCCCCTGCGGAAATTTAAAAAAAAAAAAATTCCAGGATGGTTTTTTTTGTTTTTTTTAAATCGTTATATACTCCTGGCGGGGTGCCGCCCCCCGCAACCTGCCACCCTATAGGCACCGTGCCCCCGGTGCCTAGTTGTTAATACGGCCCTGGGCAGAGGGAGATGAGCGCTTCCATTGTGGAAGCGCTCATCTCCATATTCATCTGTATCGCCGTCCTCAGGCCCAAGCTGAACTCTTGCACCAGGGCCCATGAGCCTTTAGCTACGCCCCTGCCTGGATGCCATCTAGGTGATGGGTGTCCAAACCATATTCCTTCACCTGCAAGGTGGGTCTGTAAAGCTGTGGTTTGCTGGTCACTCTGCTTACTGTAAACACTGTAGCTCTCCAGTTATCCTGGTGCTCTTGCAGTCTCTCTGGAGTAGGGTGTCACAGGAGAATTAAATTCAGAAACTGGTCCCTAAGACCTTAGGAGCTTCAACACTCCTCACTCTGCGAACTAGAACTCCCTCCCTTGCAGAAAGCAGGACCAGCCCACTCCTACCAAGTCAGAGGGAACAGGGTGGTTAACCCTGTCCCTGCCAACCATACCTTCTAATTCTAGTGTATTGACATTTCATATAAAACATAATATAATATGACATTAATATTAGCCTTTGCAGTTAGCCCCAGGTCTGGGGTACTGCACTATCTGAGACAGTTGCAAGTGAAGTGCCACGAGTGCGATCGTAAAGATACAGCCTGGGCGATCGTGTGACCATCCTGTGGGTGTTTACAAGGGGTTGGGGGAAAAGGTCCATGATACTGATCAATTTTTACAGCTCATTAAAAACGAATACTGAATACACACTGATTCAAAATGGCCATGAAAAACAGAAAATGTAACCATTGTTAACAGCCATTTTTCTTCATTGTCATGTGAATACAGCCTTACAGCGGAAACTCAAGTTTTTGAGACAACCTGCTTAATGCTTTCTCTTATTTTATGATCAACTTTTTTATTTTTGCTTCAAAAACTGTATAAAGCAACCTGATTATGTGGCATCATCTTATGAAGCTAGAAAATAGATGCTCTTTATAGCCAGTTTTATATCGTTTTGCCATTTATGTGCATCAGATAATGTATCCGAACTGCGGAATAAAAAAATAGAAATCCATGTAATGACAAATAGTGATTACTAAACATTGGGAGAAATAGGACAGCCAGCGCATCTATATATGTTCAGAGATTATTTCAAAAGCTGTATTCTACAGGACATTGATAAAAGACTATTTAATTATTGAGATGACCACAAATTATTCATCCCAGGTAGTGAATAATTAAACTGTTTCCTTTCTATATCAGGTGTTCTGGCCTTCTTCTAAAATCCTTTCATGTGCACTGCTGCGAGATACAGCTCACTTTGTTGGACACAGAAATGTGATTATTCATTGGTCTAAACTGTTTTTGATAAGATTATCATCTCTGGCATTGAAAAATGTTGAAAATAATGTTGAAAATAATTTGAAAATAGACAAATCGCCAGAACCAGAAGGTATACACCTCCATATCCTAAGAGAATTAAGTAATGATATAGCCACACCCTTATTTCTGATATTTAAGGACTCTATACTGACAGGGAGTGTTTCACAGGATTGGCACATAGCAAATGTGGTGCCAATATTCAAAAAGGGTCCAAAAACAGAGCATGGGAACTATAGGCCGGTAAGTTTAACATCTGTCGTGGGTAAACTGTTTGAAGGTTTTCTAAGAGATGCTATCTCGGAGTACCTCAATGAAAATAAGCAAATAACTCCATATCAGCATGGCTTCATGAAGGATCGGTCATGTCAAACCAATTGAATCAGTTTCTATGAGGAGGCAAGTATTAGACTGGACCGCGGTGAATCAATGGATGTCGTATATCTGGACTTCTCCAAAGCATTTAACACGGTACCACATAATAGGTTAGTATATAAAATGAGAATGCTTGGCCTGGGAGAAAGTGTCTGTATGTGGGTAAGTAACTGGCTCAGTGATAGAAAACAGAGAGTGGTTATTAATGGTACATACTCAGATTGGGTCACTGTCACTAGTGGGGTACCACAGGGGTCTGTATTGGGCCCTATTCTCTTCAATATATTTACTAATGATCTTGTAGAAGGCTTGCACAGTAAAATATCAATTTTTGCAGTGACACTAAACTGTGTAAAGTAATTAACACAGAAGAGGACAGTATACTGCTACAGATGGATCTGGATAGACTGGAGGCTTGGGCAGAGAAGTGGCAGATGAGGTTTAACACTGACAAATGTAAGGTTATGCACATGGGAAGGAATAATGTAAGTCACCCATACATACTAAATGGTAAAACACTCGTTAACATTGACATGGAAAAAGAGGAAACCTAGGAAATTTAGTGAACAGCAAACTATTATAATAAATGATGTCACGGTCCTTTTTCTGCTATCTAGATGCGGAGCTCTCACATATAGAAAAAAATGACGGTAAGATAAAAATGTCTCTTTAAATTTATATATTGCAGCATCTGCTGTTATTTGATGTATGTGATCAATCCTGTGCCATAGTCTATATATACATTAGCGATATTCCCCCCCTCCTCGCAGTTTCCTGATGTCAGCTCATACCTGCGATGTTTCTATATCAAGGGGTACAATAGAATTGAAGTGCTATAATTAAAATGTCAGCTGGGACTTACGATACTATCGAGGGATACAGTGGAATTGAAGCATTGTAGATAGTTGTCAGGTATATCTCACCACTCCGCTCAGACAAAAGTGGCCACTGAGCATATAGTGTCATCAGCAGGTTGCAACAGAGATACAAAGAGACTGGAAGAGTCACAGAAAGGCATAGAAATAGACGTCCTTTGGCCACATGCCACACTGATGACCGCTTCGTTGTGAACAATGCCTTGCGGAACCGGATGATGAATGCCACACAGGCACATTTAAGAGAGGTGAGAGGCACCCAGGTGTCATGTCAGACCGTTCAAAACCATTTACATCAGTATTGTCTGCATGGTATACGGCCTGCAAGGGCACCTGATCACAGGCGCCATCGGCTTGCATGGGCCAGGGAGCATCTACGCTGGACGAGGGACCAGTGGGCCTCAGTGCTGTTAATTGATGAAAATCCATTCACGCTGAGCAGAAATGATAGCCACCAACGATGTTGGAGACATCAAGGAGAGCGCTATGCATCATCCACTGTTGTCACCAGACAAGCCCTTGGTGGTGGTGGTGTTACAGTGTGGGCAGGTGTATCTAGTCAATACATAACTGCCCTACACTTTGTGAATGGTACAGTGATAAGCCCATACTACTTGAATAGCTTCATTAATCCCGTCATTGTGCCTCTGCATGAACAACACAGGCCTAATTTCATCTTCATGGACGACAAAGTGCCAGCTCATCGAGTTTGCATCATTAGGGAACGGCTGTTGGAGACTGGGGTACCTCAAATGGAGTGGCCTGCACTTTCTCCAGACCTGGATCCCATTGAAAACCTATTGGAGTCGCCGTGTAGAGGCTTGTAATTCTGTACTCCAGAACCTCATTGACCTGAGGGCCGCCGCTCAAGAAGAGGCGATGTCATGTCTCAGCAGACAATAAGTTGACTTGTGAACAGCATGAGATGTCGTTGTCAAGCTGTAATTGATGCTCAAGGCCACATGACAAGTTACTGAGACACTGACTTTTTGTGGGGGTATACCCAGCACTAGTGTTGGCTTTTGTTTGAGATGAGGAAATCACCATGGCATACTTCTACTTAAATGTCCTACTTTCATGATATAATATCACTGTAGCGTGAACTTTTTACATTTTCCATAGATTTTACCCGTAAGCCAAATATCCCTAACTTTTTGTGAGTAGTTTATATACAGCCCTATGGTGATATATAGAGCACTATTATTACCCATACAGCCTTAGGGGTACAACCACACGGTCAGGTTTCCTGATCCACTTTTGGAAGCTAAAACAAGGAGTGAATTAAAAAAAAAGAAGTTATACTTGTCCTTTACACTTTCTCTAGTTTTATGATCCACTCCTGATTTTGGCTTCCAAAACTGCATCAGGAAACCTGACCGTGTGATTGCACCCTTATAATAGAGCATTGCACCCTATATGTGGTACTGAGAACAAGGTGCATTATATAGGTACACATTATGGAGGCACCATACAGCAACACACAGAGTTGCCAAGTGCATGGAACCTAAGTCATATGATAGCTCAGTGATTTAGAATTACTGATGCTAATTAAATGTACTGTAGACTTTACATATTGTTCTGATTCAGTTCCCATGGCTGAGCATTATGCTGCAGCATCTCAGTTTAGAAAGCGCCTGTGATAAACCCTATTTGCCACAAAATATTTGTTTGGGAGAGAACTTTCTTATGTAGGATTTCTATTTTAGAGTGCATTCATACGATCGTATGTATTTTGCGATCCGCAAAATATGGATCAGCAAAGAATATGGATGGTGTCCATGTAACGTCCATGTTGCATCTGTTTTTTTTTTTTGTGTATGCATGATAACAATGCCTATTTATTTCCACAAAACAGACAAGAATACGACATGTTCTACCGTTTTTTTGCAGAGAATGGACATGCGGATGCGGACAGCACAGTGTGCCATCCACATTTTTTTGTGAACCCATTGAAACGAATGGGTCCACATCTGTTCTGGAAAAAATGCGGTTCGGATGAGGAAAAAAAATACGGTCATGTGAATGGGGCCTTATGTTGTTGCCATGCTCACCATCATATACAGGAAATTTCTCTGTAGCATCTATTTTTTGGGAAAATAATTTTGTAATCTGCAATTAGCTGTTTTATAATTACACGTTTATGTAGTGATTTAAAAGTAAAGATTTAAAGCAATTCAAAAAAAAAAAGTCTATATTGCCAAAGACATCTGCGCAGTAAAGTATGCTTTATTATAATTTGTAAGCATGCAGCAGTAATTGCTAGTGTTTATTCTAAAAGCACCGTGGCTCAGTGATTAGTACTGGGGTCCTAGGTTCGAGTCTAACCAAGGACAACATCTGCATGGAGTTTGTATGTCCTCCCCATGTTTGTGTGAGTTTCCTCCGGGTACTCTGGTTTCCCCCACTCTCCAAAGACATTGAGAGGGAACTTAGATTTTAAACTCCTTTGGGCACAGTAAGTGGCAATGCTTGTAAAGCACTGAGGTATATATCAGCGCTATATAAGTGTGTACAATAAATTCTGAAATCGGATTTTTCTAGATTTTAGACATGACCAATTTCTCGATTGATTTTATTGGAATCTGCAATAAAAACCTGGAAATATCAGCTTAGCTGACCAGGGCATGGTTCAACATCGCTTAACTGACTGTGCATGTATTTCAGTGGGAAGAGGCCTGTCAAAGATGCTTATCTCACAAGGGGCCAAAGGACTGGGCATTTAGAAACCAAACAAGCCCAATCCTTGTTTCTCCCAACATTTTAGAGTAGAGTTGGGAGCAGGGGCGTAGCTAAAAGCTCATGGACCCTGGTGCAAGAGTTCAGCTTGGGCCCCCATTCTCTCAGTGCTTTGTGGCCTTCATTCTGCCTGAGGCAAAAATTGAAACAGCACCCCCCCCTTCAGCACCCCCCCTTCCATGCCAAATTCTTGACCTTACCCCTTCCCTCCAGCCAGAGGTGTAACTTGACCAGCATTCACTTTCTATAATACTGGTGTCTTCTTACGTAGCCAAGGGTCTTTGGGCCCCCCTAAGCCTCCTGGGCCCAGTAGCGACTGCTACCTCTGCACCCCATATAGCTACGCCCTTGGTTGGGAGGATCTCAAACATTAGACCATCAGCTGTTAAAATTGAGGTGGTTCGTCTGAATTTTATGTTATGTACAGTATGGATAGCTTTTATGAGTGTACATATTTTGGCACCAGAGTTGAATAGTACAAGCTGCCCCCCACCCTGCTACTGGCATAAGAGGCGCTAAGACACTTTAGGGCTCATTTTAGTCTGCACAGTGATGCATGTAAACAAACTGCACCATCTATAACTTCCCAAGAAGGTGGCATCTGCATCCTCTATTGTAAATATTTCAGTGGCTGTGCAGTAGATGCTGCCATCTTACGAAGCAATAGATGCTGCAGTTAAAGGTGTTACCTATGACACTATGGGAACTTCACCATGCCGAATAAGGGTACCACCACACGGGTCACGGCAAGATGTGGTCAAGAACCGCATGGCCAATTAGGCCGCAACTGCATGATATTTAACTAATGAAGACCGCACTGAATTCAGTCTGATTACAGTTTGGTTTTCAATAGCTAAATATCAGACAGCTGCGGCCTAATTGGTAGCACGGTTCTTGACCACAGTTGGCCGCAACCTGAACGGATCACGACCGCGCCATGTGGTCATACCCTAATGTACTCCTGAAGGGTTTCATGTCATTACACATCAATATATACCGTAGTTCATTTCTGAAATCTGAGCAAAAAGTGGACACCTCCTGTCTAGAAGGTAAGGGAACGCTCGTACAGTGGTGGTGGCTCATCTAAGGTATAGGAACCACCTGGTTTGCCCCTCTTTAACAATGTCATCTGAGTTCCTGCCGGTCAAGATCCGCCAGAACAGTTTATGCAGATAGATTATACTATCATCTACATCTAATATTTATCTAATATCTATCTAATAACTTTCTGTCTGATGGACAAACTTTGTATTAGATATAATCAAAACACTGCAGGATGTTTGCACATTGACAACAGAATCTGCTGCAGGGAATTAGATTTGTCTAAGACTGTCACCAGCTACATCAGAATTCAATTTGCCATCTCAGCGAGGAATAGTCAATGCAGACCATCTGAAATCATTATGTTCGTTATTGACATTCCATTCTTAATTGCTAAGGCAGAGGGAATTCTAGATAGGACCTTTGCTAAAACTACATTAGACTGAAACTGGTTTACTGGCTTCATCTTTCCATTGTCAGTACATTTAATGTATTGAATTGTTGTCTCCCTTCTCTATTTTAGTCATCTTTAGATATGATGGTTTACTGTAATGGCCCTTTATATGACATGGGTCAGAGCTGCATTGTGCAAATTATATATTTGTATTCATAGCATATCATTTTGAAGAACTAAATATACACTTTGAGTATGTTGTAATGTCCTAAATGCACAAACACCAATTTTAGGCCCAGATTTACATTTTGAGACCCTGTAGGCCAGTTCTACTGTTCTAACCCCACCCTCCTGGTGCCCAAGGCCTAAGCATTTGATGGTTCTTCTCAGTTCTTAGAACAAATTCACAATTGTGTGATTCCAAGTATTACAGCAGGGCTGGTAGCAGTGGGCCCAAGATCTTTTCTCTGGAACCAAACTAGTGAGGAAGATATATCACAAGGTATAAGCACATACAGTATATTGCTCAGTTCAACTAATTAGTTTTCTACATAAGCATCAACATCCTTTAAAACAATCATTTATGAAGGTAGCTGTAATTTTGTAATATATTTATTTTACCTTAATTTCTTCTACCTTCTGTTCTGGGCTGTGGTCACATGACCGAGTCAATGAAGCTCTTTCTTAATTCCTGTAATGTTATGTCCATGGGGGTGTCAAAGTAGCAACAGGGCAGTGATAGGGGAGTGTCTATGTAACTAGCTGAGTGGGAGAAGCTATAAACTAGCTGGGGGTTGTTAAAGGCAGTGATAGGGGAGTGTCTATGTAACTAGGTGAGTGGGAGGAGCTATAAACTAGCTGGGGGTTGTTAGGGGCGGTGATAGGGAAATGTCTATGCAACTTGCTGGGTGGGAGGAGCTATAAACTAGCTGGGCATTAGGGGCGGTGCTGAAGCGTTGGCAGAGAAAGGAGAAGTGCACAGGGGCGGATTGGCAATGTATAGTACCGGGGAACTTCCCGGTGGGCCGCATGTCTTTTCATTGTCAGTGGGCCGGTGGAGCCCAGCTATTGTTTAAACACTTGCAGCCAGCGCCAATACACATAATGCCGCTGCACTGGCTGACAAAGATCCGCTGCTCAGTCCTGACTGCCTAATACTTCTAGGGCTGTAAGTATGTGCGGAGGTGGGAGGGTGGTTGAGGCTGTGTGGTGTGCGCAGCGTCAGGGACTTACTGTGAGTCACTGCCTGCCTGCCATCCCTGCTGCGCTCCACTGTCTAGACTGGATGGATGGGGCTGGTGCCGCTCGGGTGTGTGAGATCTGTCACATCACCGCCGCTCCTCCTCTAGGCTGCCTGGGTGAGTTTAACTCTTTCAAATGAAGTTCCACACTGGGGCTGGCTGGCCTGCACAATGTCAGCTAAACTACACAGACATTGCAAGCGCTGGCCCTGGCACCCCTGCTGTGATCTCTCATTATCATAATGACAGCACACCAGGGGAGGCAGCTTGCGATATAACCCTGTGCAGGCTGCCTGCAAGCCCACTCTTATCCTGACAGGGACAGGATAGATCAGGGCCATCAACTTGCATTGCCATAAGACAGATAGATGGGAAGGGGGGGATAAAAGTAAGACTAAAATAACATTTTTATTAAAGTGAAAAAAGATGGAATTATAAGGAAAAAAAAAACAATAAATGTATAAGACCCCATTCACATGACTGTATATTTGGTCCACATCCGACCTGCATATTTTGCAGATCGGATGCGGACCTATTCATTTTAACGGACTGCAGTGTGTACTGTCCACATACGTATGTCCATTCTGCGGCCCTGCAAAAAACATAGAACACGTCCTATTCTTGTCCGTTTTGTGGACAAGAATAGGCATTTCTAACATAGGGCGGAATGTGCACAAAACAGATATACTCATTTGAATGTGTCCAAAATCAGTGTAAAAGGCTTATATTTTTGAAGCCAGTTGTGAAATAATTAATGAACAAAACTGACAACTATGATAAAAATCAAAAGATATGTGAAAAAGCTACAAATAAAAAATGAAAATTGATGGAAAACATGACCAAGAAAAATGCTTAACTTATTTCTGACATGGCAATTTTCCCTTTATGCATTTTAGTTTTTTTCTCCCAGCCTTCCCAGAGCCTTAACTTTTTTATTTTTCTGTTCACATTGCCATATGAGGAATTGTTTTCTCAGGATTATTTAGTTGTACTTTCTACTGGCACCATTTAATTGTGCATACGATGTAGCGGGAGCTGGAAAAAAAAATCCAAATGTGGTGGAATTTTAAAAAATGCAATTCCAACACAGTTTTATCAGTTTTGTTTTCAGGCGTTCACTATGCAGTAAGACTGATTTGTACCCTTCATTCTTAATTTCAGTATGATTACAGCGATACAACACATGTATAGTTTTATTGTATTTTAATGTGGAAGAAAATAAAAGCATTTGGGGATGGCATACAAAGGTGCAAATCAACATGTTTTGTTAAAGTATACAGCAACAGGTTTTCAGACCCCGAGTCCGTAGTTTGACCACACCTTCTACATGTTTGGCTCCGCCTACAATATAGGGCCACTTCTACCATTTTTTCCAGGGTCACTTTGAGTTCCCAATCCGCCCCTGGAAGTGCATCATGGGATTGGTTGGATACAGGACCAGGAAGTGCTACATACAGGATGGAAACAAACCAGAGTAATATGTATACATTGTGAAAATAGGTCAGAAGATGGGGAAGATGTTCCTTATGTACACAATTACACAGGCTTATTTATTATAAACCAATTCCCAGCAAACCCCTGTGATTTATGCCAGAATCTATCTCTGGCCTTGATTTATAATACCTCCACTCCAGAATTCTGGCATCAAAAAGTCGCAAAATAGGGCGTTTTTTTTACTTTTTGCACTCCCTTGCGCAAAATGTATGCGATTGCGCAAGAATTTGTGACTTTTTACACTCACTTCTGCAAAATTTTGTGACTTTTTGCATGTGTACACCACTCACTCCAGTTTTGTAATTTGAGTGGAAAGGTGGGTGTGGTTAGCTATGTTAATGAGTTTCACTCCAGATTTATCATTGACACGTTTTTGAAAAGTCACAAATAAGTCGCAATCTCACTCCAGGAGGACGGTGGAGTAGATAAAGTAGAGGTGCTTCTCTAGACAGAAATGTTAGGTTTAAGGACAAGCCAAATTTATCAAACAACCTGTGACATTTGATAAATAAGGCATAAAGTACTCAGGCTCAAGCAAAATAACATCAAATATTCTCCTAATGATAAATTCCCCCCTCTGTGTTTTGCCAGCTATTCGTTCTCCTTTAGAATTCATATACATTTTACTGTTATATACTATATTTAGTGTACTGTGCTGCTATCTAGTGGCCACTCTTAGATTTGGTTTACGTAAGTTATCTATGTTGCAATTCATTATGCAATTCATCTTGTAACTCCTCATCTTCTGTGAACTCACATCCTGTGTCCTTCAGTCTTTTCCTGTTTGTCAGACATAACACAGAGCTGGAGAGAGGATTTTCCTTTGATTTTTTTGTCTCAAGGTTTATTCAAAAACTTACCTAAAGGGATATCCATTGTATCTCTCCCACTGGAATTCTACATACAACTTGTGTCGCTAGGGGAATGATTATAGCGAGTTTACTATCTTCCATTGCTTGTACAAGAGCTGGCCACTCATCAGAGACTTCTTTCACGTACATCGGTGGCAGAATAGTCATATTAGTAAATGTGGGCAAATGTGTGCATTGACTTTACAGGTTCTCCCCCTGTTTGCATGGGTTTTCTCTGGGTACTACGGTTTCCTTCTATATTTCAATACTAATTGGTTAATTTGGAATTTGGCGTATTAAGGAAAGGGGTCAATGTGAGTGGTAAACTCATTACAGCGCTGCAGAATGTGTTTAATACTATATAAATGAATAAAATAAATAAATATGTATACCATTGTATTACAGCTAGCAATGTCTCATTTTTAGGAAAAAAGGCAAATATAGTTGTTGGTATTTGAGAGAAAAATGCAGCAAGTTGCCATCCTTCTCAACAATGTTGTACCAGTTCACTCTCTAGACATCAGGATGTATGAAGCCCAGAATTTCTACAAGTACAATATCTTATTTCAGGATAGGTCAAGGGAAGAAAGTGGAAAGAGGAGTTAAAAATAAATGACCCTAGATTACGCTTCACCAAGATTATAAATAGCAAACTGGATTGGGACCAGAATGTCCTGAATTCTTGGTCTATGTTCTAACCACTAATATATATTGGTGACTTGTTACTTGATATACTTTGAAGCATTCTACTCCAGGACCGTGCTATAGTTGTTCACTAATATTTATTGACAATGTTACGCAGTGTCATTGTGACAAAGTTTATCTAAATGCAAAGTCAGAAAGGTTTGGTTCTTTTCCATTCACATTGATTAGTTCCTGTAAGAATAAAGACTTAAAAAGAATATAACATTATTTTGAGATCTAAATATCTTTCTTTACTCACCAGGTTACCAATAATTGTAAAGTCAGTTGATGTTTGAAGGCAATTTATCATTTTCATTCGGTGGTCTCTAATTTATGGCTCACCAGCCAGCTGAAACTACAAATTCCAGCATGCCCTGAATGTCTGCAAATTGCTGAAAAAGTTAAATAGGTTGTGGAGCCTACAATCCCTATGCTAGGTTTGTGTGCCGTGGCTGTTTTGTAATCCCAGTCTGGCCCTGATGGCACACCAGATTATGTGCTGCAGCAGCAAACATAGTTTATGGAGCAAAGGAAAAAGCTTTGGATGCGGCATGGGGGCCTAATTTAGATCCTTGCTATAGGGCCCAATGATTTCTATGTATGCCCCCGCCGGAACACACAGGGCAAAATACATAGGGGGAGATTTATCATCAACTTTGTGCCTGAAAATTGGTGTTAAAAAGTTGCATCCTGTGTGTTTGCAACTTTTTATCTGCAACTTTTTAAAAAATTGTTGCATCTCTTAGATTATACGCAACACTCGCCACTTTCTCCAAAAGGGGGTGACAAGGACAGAAAGTGGACATGGCCAAACACCTCAGATCAGACCCCCAATGTTTATAAGACCCCCAATCAGACCTCAGATCGGATCTCAAATGTTAATAAGACCTGTGAATGACCCCCAATCAAACCCCCATGCTCCAAGCACACACACAAAAAAAAAAATCAACTTACCTCTCCTACTTTGGACACTGCCGCCACTCCTAACATCCAGCGCTCTTCCTGGTCTTCCTGCTGTACTGTGACCCAACATTGCACAGTGTGAGGAGCCTGCAGTAGAAGACCAGAAAGCGGAGAGTACAGAGCCCGGGGAGTGCTGCATTCACTCTTTTACTAATGAGTGATTCCATAATGGAAGTGCTCCTTAGTATTTGCCCCATAAGACACACTGACATCCCCCCCCCATTTTCGGGGGTTTAAAAGTGTGTCTTATTGGGAGAAAAATATGGAATTTACTTAAAAAGACATGACAGTACAGGTGACAGATCATCTTTAAGGAACATGATAAATAGTTCAAAGTGTTAACCTGGCCTTCAAATCCCTGGATCTCAATCTGATTGAGAACTTGTGGAATGTGCTGGAGGCCCCACGTCGCAATTTACAGGATTCAAAAGACCTCCTGTTTGAAAGGTAAATTCCACATACTAAGGTTGTTGTGTAAAATGTGTTTGAAGATTGGATTGTTGGGTCTGTTTGATCCTGATGTAAGGAGTGGAACACAGTAATGGCAGATACTGCAGAAATTATTGCTATTATTGCTATTGCTATTACTATTGCTATACTGCAGAAATTATTGCTATTAATAGTCATTATTGAACCGTGCTTTCCAAACTGACCACAGGAAGGTTCATTTCTGTAAACCATGTGAAAGCGAGGGGAATCACCCCTCACACACAGTGGCGTACTGCCAATATAGGCAGACCACGCAGCTGGTACGGGGCCCGCAGCGCAGGGGGGCCCGGAGGGCATGGAAGGCCCCGCCCCCTACACACCACAACCGCCCCCCACACACACACTCTGTAGGTCGGCTCACCCGGCACTCCATTGATTGACAGTGATTCTTCATGGGCTAAAGGACCTTCTAGACGTCATCTGCCCATGTGACCAGCAGGGGAGGAGCTAGAGGAGCACAGAGCTGTTGCTGTGTGTACAGAGAGGAGCCATGCTGGAGTTTGGTGAGGCCTAGCTGTGTGTGTCTTTCCCTGTGTGTGTCCCTGTGTGTCTGTCTGTCCTTATGTGTCTGTCCCTCTGTGTCCCTGTGTGTGTCCCTATCCCTGTTTGTGTGTGTTCATGTCCCTGTGTGTTCCTGTCCCTGTTTGTCCCTGTCCCTGTGTGTGTCCCTGTCCCTGTGTGTGTCGCTGTCCCTGTGTGTGTCGCTGTCCCTGTGTGTGTCGCTGTCCCTGTGTGTATCGCTGTCCCTGTGTGTGTCACTGTCCCTGTGTGTGTCGCTGTCCCTGTGTGTCACTATCCCCGTCCCTGTGTGTTTTTCGCTGTCCCTGTGTGTCTCACCGTCACGTCAGTGTTCCTATGTCTTGACGCAGCTGCATCAGGACGTTCTGCGGGGGCAAGAAGAAGAAGACGAAAGAGAAGACAGTGCTGCCAGCATGGAGTCCCGTGGGAGAGGCATAGGGAGGCACACTAAGGATGCAGGTAACACTACCACATGATCTACACTAGTGTTATCTGTAGTTTTAAATAGGACTGCAGGTAACACTACCACACGATTTACACTAGCGTTATCTGTGGTTTTACATAGGACTGCAGTTAACACTACTACAATATCAGCACTAGTGTTATCTGTGATTTTACATAGGACTGCAGTCAACACTCCAAATTGGAAAAAAATGCAATTCCTCCACTGTGGTTTTGTTCCTACGGCGTTCCCTTTGCTGCACATGGGGGTGTGGCGGGGAGGAGCCAGTGCAGGAGGTGGGATGGGACAGGGGTGGGTACTGGGCGGTTAAAGGGCCCAATTCAGATTCTTGCTATGGGGCCCAATGATTTCTATGTATGCCCCTGCTCACACACCAAGTTTATGGGGAGATTTATCAAAACTGGTGTGAAGGAAAAATGGCTTAAGGTGGCCATACACATAAGTTTAAAGACTGTCGTTTGAAAAACTAGCACAAATGAGTATTTGCGATCGCCAACAGCAGACTCTCGTCAGACAAAGATGTAAACTGCCGTGCTGGAAAACTTCAGCTGTTCATCAACCGAAACTGCATCTTGATGGCATGATTGGTTGAATTCAGCTGATCACTTACCATTGTGCTCTAGTACCAGGCAGTCTGTTTTTATTAAAAAAAAACTTGAATCCCTGGTCGGGCAGTTTAGTTGGTTCGTACGAACGATCCCATGGACGACTGATGAGCTGCAATGCGGCCTATCATTATCTCGAGTGTATGGCCAGCTTTAGTTGCACATAGCAACCAATCAGATTCCACCTTTCATTTTCCAAAGGAGCTCTGAAAAATGTAAGGTGGAATCTGATTGGTTGCTATGGGCAACTAAACCAGCTTTCCTTTACATCAGTTTTCATAACTCTCCCCTATATATTTTACACATTTTATTTCAACTAGACAGTTTTAACATGTGTCTAAGAAAATAAGCGTGCCTGAGAGTAATTGTAGAAGGCAACAAATCTATTAAAATTATGTGCTACTTTTGGTACAAACTGATGGTGTACTGCGGTCTGACAAATAAAGTGGCCTCCTGAAAAGGCCTGAGCAAATAGCAGGTGTCACGCATGAGCTGCCACTGGTTAAGATGAAAATTACACCTGGGAGTAAATCTGTCTATCGCCAGCATTAAGAAATTGTTGACCACCTTCCTCCGCTTGTACAGGCAGTCTAATATATGGAGCGTGGAGTTCCAATGGGTGGAAATGTCGCATATCAGGTATTATTGGGGAAGAGCATTTTGCCCTTTGCAGCTCAAGGAGGGGGTGTTCTGCACGGTAAGAGTGGCTGAAGTGCACGCACACTTTCCTGGACATTTTAACCGCTCTTGCAGTCCAGTGAAAGACTCGAGGAACCAGGTGACAACGAGATTAAAGCCGTGTGCCATGCAAGGTGCATAGGTCAGCCTTCCCTGGTGCAGTACAGACAAATGTTACCTAGATGCCATAATCTTAGGCTGTCTAGGCATGCACCAAATGTATCACAGTGAATCAGGCTGGAAGATTGATTTGGTCCATGGCTGGACACTTTTGTCTCACTTTATACCAACTATTGTTTGGCATAGATTGAGAAAGAATTTTATGCTAGAATTGTGGTGCAATTTTTGCTCAAAATGTTGAATATTAGGACACAACCCTTTCCTTACAAAGTCACGCCTCCTTTCTATTAAGTTAAGCCCCCTTGTCAGACCAAGCACAACTAATTTCTCTAAACCTATATGCACCAAACTGCACCACATTTTGGGACATTATTCATACAACTGTTCGTATGAATAAGGAGAAGACTAACTCATTTCAATAATCTATTATGGCATACAGTATGTACAAAAACAACAGGCATGTACTTCTATTTTTTTATTCTACATTTTTCAAACCTGCACCTGTATCTGAATACTTGTCATTTCATCTAATTAAAAACTGTGTATACTCACTGGGTTTTTCAATTAAATCTATTTCTATAGTGCCACCTGCTGTTTGTTTTTTTCCTTATGTCCCTGTCCACCTTGGTAACATCATTGAGGGGGGACACACATGATCAGTTCCATCCTTCAACTGCCACCAGATTGATCTACTGTGACGGTTACAGAGAGAGAACTGTAACAGAAACGACACGCCCCCTGAGAAAGGACACACTCCTGAGCTGCCAGCTTGAAATAAGTCAAACAAAGCAACTTGAGCAATGAATGGGGAGATCTTGGGATCCATGTGAGGTACAGGGCTGGTTCTAGCTTAGTGAGAAAGTGACTTTCATGTACTATATGATTTCTGATTAACCCTTTAATTAACCTGCTGGTGCCAGAGAAGAATTGCCCTCAAAGCCTGCTGCTACTATGTGTATTTCAAGTTCTACATTTTTAGTAAAAAAAAAAAAGATGCTGGCCACATTCTTCAACACTATACTCCCAGGGAGCGATGGTCTGAGGTGGTACAGCGTGACACAACACTTTATCAGGGCTACCGCTACTCCTATCCTATATCCTAGCACCTCAGGGGGACGCTGTACTATTAATCACTAATAAAGATGGCACCCATGTACAAATGAATTCAGAAAGAGAAGAGATACACAGTAAATGTCTAAGTTTAGTTGAATATTTCCCTATAAAATTATATATCAATCTGCTCAGCTCCTGCTCTATATCATGCTGCCGGAAGACTGCATTGCATTTCATGGTGGCAGGTTCTCTTTAAAGTTATTTTTTAATGTATAAAAGAGGTCTGTTTGTTCTAGAAACAGTGCCCCACCTGTACATTGGAGAGGTGGTATACCAGGTATTGTAGCTCGGTCCAATTCAAGTGATTATTTAGTGCGTTTGCTTCCCAAAAATGATAATGAACTTATTAGCTTTGTAAATACAGTGGTTTGGAATATCCCTCTTACAGAAGCCGGTGTAATTGATTTTTTAAAATAAATGACTGCATGTGTTACTGGAAGATCCATTTCAGGTTACAGTAGGAAAGAAATATTATGTTTGCTCACGTTATAAATAGCAAGTAAATATGTTCTCCTTCTAAATGTTCTCCTACAAAATATAATACTGAATGTGATAAAATATTTAGTTTCAATAGTGCCAGTTATACTTGTCCTCAGCTGCCTATGCAAAATGGGTAACTGAATTACCTCCATACAGCCAAGGATGGATGGCAGCACCAAATACATCCCCAAACCTGCCACTGGCTGGCTGTGAGGAAGGCTCAGGTGGACCCCTAGGCATTGGCCCTCTGGGAAGTTTCCCTGTAGAGTCTATGGCCAGTCCGCCCCTGCATACAGCTAAGATTTTTCTTTTACATAGTCGAGTGACATTATTATAACCACCAGCTAATCTCCAGAGTAACCACTGTGTGCACAACAGACGGCAGCTAGATGGGCTGGAATGACACTATAAGGTCCTGATAGGTAATGACAGGTATCTAGAGCCATGCTGACTGCAGTGCATCCCACAGCTGCTCAATTGGGTTCAAGTCTAGGGAATCAGGGGGCCAGGGTAGTACTTGGAAGTCTTAGTCATGTTCTTCCAACCGATGTTGGACATTTCTAGGTATGTGGCATGTAGCATTGTCTTGCTGGATGATCCTATCCGCCACAGAGGAGACAATGAGCATGTATCGGTGTATGTGATGTGCAAGGATGGATTCATATCCAAATCGGTTGAGCGTGCCTTCCACATGGATTAGTGGGCCGCAGTTTCCACGCCCCTTTTCACAATGGTGCCATTTGTCTATTCACGATACATTTTCACCACAGCAGCATGCAAACAATACACAAACTGTGCAATCTCAGAAATACTGCCAGCCTTGACCCGAAAATGAATAATCATTGCTTTGTGTAATTCTGAAAAATCATCCATTTTACCCATGACAGCAACAAGGGATATGTGTGCAGACAGCCTATTACGTACCCACCAAGCCAGCTCATGACATGTGACTTCCTTCATGAGCTACGTGCTGCAGACGTCAAAAGTAGGAATTGGCCATAATAATGGGACTCGACTGTGTATTTGTCATGTATCTAATGACAGAAACATATACGATATGTGCCCTAAATAGGTGTTCTTCAAAGATTTTGGTATTTTCATGGATGCTGCTGACCCAAATAATACTGGCATACAGGACAATGCTGTCATGTTGCATTACTGTCTCTAATAATACTGTCATAAATGGCTTTTTTTATTACATTCATTGACAAAAAAATATCACACTAAGATGGAGTTGTTGAAATTGAATAAAACTTTATGTGTGAATGTAATAATATTTATAAATGAATACAATATTACAGCAAAATAATACGTTTATTGGGGAAAACCGTACAATTGAAAGGAGGATCTAGTGCCCTGTTGGGCAGAAGCATAACGAGCATCGTGACACCAAATTTCTAGCAGAGCAGTGCAGCTCTGTCCACTCCATGTAGGCTGATACCTTGCCTGCTCTGCCTTTCTTCCCTCTTAGGGGGCACGCACACGCATTCTCTGGCTCTTAAATGGCCAGTATCCTTCCACCTCAGTCTTCTTCGTCTGGTCACCTTAGGGTATTAAAGCCACTTTCCCCTGTGGGAAGGTGCCTGGCTAACAGGTTCTAGTTTTATAATGGCCTGATACGGTGCGCCATTGTCTTGCTTTGCCTGTCCGTGTACTGACCTCTGTCTGTCTCTGAATTTGACTCAGTAGATCCACATCTGTTTCCATAATAGGAGTGTAGGATCCAACAGTGTTCAGCCCTAAAGGTCAGGCAAAACATCTTTCTTACCTAATAATTTTATGCTTAAAGAAGAACTCCCGCAAAAAGTTTTATTCTCTGACCTGTTAGAAAGGTGCATGATATAATCTGTAGTGAATGTCATTTTCTTATCAGTGACTGTTTCTGTGAGGAAAAACCTCTCTTCTTATTGTAGCTGGGTCATGTGACCAACTCCCTGACCTCCAACTGACCCAGGACAGAAAGCCAGTAACTGCTCTATTCATTCCTATGGGAGCCTCACTTTCAGTCTCATAGGAATACATATAAAATTAGACTTCCTGTCCACACATAAGGTGCTGTGTGAGTTGGTGGGTCTGATTGCTGGTCACATGAGACAGATAAGAAACTTCAGGATGATATAAGTCAAAAATTCAGACACTTATAAGAAAATGACATTCACTACAGATTACATCATGTACATTTCTAGCAGGACATGGAATAAAATTTTTGTTGGGAATTCTTCTTTAAGTTTAGTAAAAAAGAAAGGTAATAGCGGCAATACCGTATGTGGTGCTTGCAGTGTTGGACCCTGGCACTAGGGTCCCAGCCAACAATTCAAAAAGAAGAAACTACAGCACTCCTTGTCTCTTTTTATGGTGGTGGTTTATTCACCAAGTAATCTACAATGTTTCGACTACGTACAGTCTTTTTCAAGCAATTAGATGATTAACATTGAACATTGTCTCGATGTAATTCGTTCCCAGTGACTCATTCTCTTTATTTTCTTGGATATTTTGAGATGAATATTGTTTGCAAGTCAAATATACAGCCTTCCTAAATTATATATATATGTAGATGCTGAGCATGTAAAGCCCAATATTTGCGTTGTTACAGGAAATGATCACCACCTGTAAACATTTGCCTGATGTATGACTAAAAGACCCCACATCAATATATCAGTCTGTCTCAGAGACCAGTAACACTGTAAAAACATACCACTCTCTGGATCAACAGGATAACAGGCCGAACTGGATGGACAGATGTCTTTTTTCGGCCTTATAAACTATGTTACTATGTTACAATGGGGCACATTTACCAATGCTTGTACGTCACAATAGTTGTATAAAAAAGGCCAGATTATGGCATTTGCCATATTTTAACCATAATTTGTGACTCTTTGAGCATCTTGACACTTTTTAAAAGTGCAAAGAGAATAGGGCAAGACTTAGTGGGAAACTGATGCTTAATGAAGTCCTCTGGATTTACAATCATTTACAGCAGAAAATGACATGAATTATAGCTGAAAGCTACACCTGCTCATTGCTGGTGACTGTCACATAAATATGAATGAGACTAACACAAATCCATGTGCATGCTGCAGGAACAAGGCCAGACTGACTAACACCAGTCCTGCTACACAATGTGAGGCCCATAAAGATGTTGGCATGACCTAGACAGACAGTCTAGACTTTCACTAATTTATCACATAGGTTCAGGCTGGATGATAAATCTGGTGCAGGGATAGATACTTTTGTCTGACTTTATACCAACTATTGGTTGGATTTGATTACATTGTGAGGGAGGTTTATTAAAACTGGTTTAGTTTCCCATAGCAACTAATCAGATTCCACCATTCAGTTTTCAAAGCAGCTCTGAAAAATCAAAAGTGGAAAGCCATACCTCTTTTTGTGCCCAAATTTGGGTGCATTCACATTAGTGGATAATGGTGATAGGTTTAGTGATGGGGATCTCAAGTGGCTGCACAGAGCCTTGACCTCAACACTATGAAACACTAATTACATGTCATACTTTCTCACCCAACATCAGTGTTTGACCTAATAAATTCTCTTTTGGCAGAATCTGCCAATAATTCCACAGACACAGTCCAAAATCCCAGTTTCATACTGACGTTGATTGCCTTAGATTAATTTACAGTAAGTTAATCAGTAGGTGCTTGCCGATCATCAGTACAGAGTAGGATTCTGTCTGGCTGTCTTCATTTTCCAAGGCTTGTTTAAAAGGTCAGACATTTATTCATAAGGAGCTACGTCGAGAAGGTGGCACTAGCGAGACGTGGGAGGTGGGAAGGTGTGTCCAAACTTTTGGTCTGTACTGTATATATATATATATATATATATATATATATATATATATAAACAAAGCACCCCAAAACATCTGTCTGAGGATGGATATTTAGATTGGCTATTTTCTCATAGGGAGTCAGAAGGTGGCACAAGCAAAATGGTTCTCTTTCTCTGAAATATACCACTTTTCATCTTAGATACTTTCTAAAGACTACAGTAGTGATTAAAATAAATCTGGATAGTGACAACATTATGATTGATATGAAATGTGGTAAGTAAAAAATCCAAGAAAATCTTCTTAAAGGGAATCTGTCAGCTCCAAAACACCCCAAAGTAGAGTAGGTGGTGTAGGTGATAGTGTATGCGTTGCTGAGTCTGATTATGTCATTTTTATCTTTATACTCACAGTCTGAAGCTATGCTCTGACAAACCAGCAGTAAAATGTATTGAGAGGACTACCCTTTGCGTTCTCTCCATTATGCAGGTGAGCTAAGGAGTCCTCTCAATGCATTTTGCTGCTGGTTTGTGGGAGCACAGTGTCAGAATGCAAATGTATATGAAGATAAAAATATACATTACCGTACTCAGCCTCACTTACATTATACATCGCTTACTCTAGTTTCACAGTTGCTCCGGAGCTGACAGATTCCCTTTAAAGAGTTGTGCCACAAAACACATGTTACAGTTTTCAAACCACCACCTGGATCTGAATACTTTTGTAATCGCATGTAATGAAACATTTAGTATGGCCACTGAGTTATTCAATAAAATATATCTGTATAGCGCCACCTGCTGTTTGTTATTTTCCTTATGTCTTGTCCACCTCACTGTAGTGGTCGCTCATGCTCATTTTAAATCTTCAACTGCCACCAGCCATATCTTCTGTTAGAATATTTGTTCAGCTACAATGAAAGAGCTACAACAGAAAGGTCACGCCCCTGAGCTGCCAGCTTGAAGTAAATTTAGCAGAATCATGGATCCATGTGAGGTACAGGGCTGGTTCTGGTTTTGTTAGAAAGAGATTGTCTTGTACTCTATGATGTCTGATTTTCCTTTTTCATATCACTTCTGGCATAACCCCTTTAAAGTCAAGAGCCATAGAAATATTTTGGCCTCATGTTTGTTGTTCACATTTTGGAGCTTTGAAAAAGATCATAATGCTAAGCACCTGTTCACTGCACTGCTGAGCCAAGACTTTGTACAATTTTGGCTGCTCATTATATTCACGTATTTATTGGCATAGAAACGCTCAGTTCACTAAATGCTTCTGGTCATGCGGAGTTCTACATCAAGGTGTTAAGACTTAAAAGAGTTATGTAGCAGGAAATGTGCGGCACACAAGAGAATACACAGCAAAATATTAATATATAAATGTATGGTTTATCTAACATACTATACTACTGTATTTTAGCCCTATAAGACGCACCTATGTTTTAGAGGAGGAAACTAAGACTAACAATCACACCTTCAATGTTAATCAGACCTCAGATCAGACTCCCAATGTTAATAAGACCCCCAATCAGACCTCAGCTCAGACCACTAATGTTAATAAGACCCCACATTAGACTTCAGATCAGACTCCCAATGTTAAAAAGACCCCCAATCAGACCTCAGATCAGCCCCCAATGTTAAAAAGACCCTCAATCAGACCTCAGAACAGACCCCCATTTTATTAAGACTCCCATGTTAATCAGACCTCAGATGAGAGGATAAAAAAAATCAACTTACCTGGACACCAACTCATCTACCCCTGAGATTGAGCTCCTGCTCTTCCTGCCACGCTATGCTGTGACTCAATGTCGCACCGTATGAGGTCACAAGCGTGCCGACGTCATCATGGTGTGTGCAGGTCACAGAACAGTGAGAATCCGATAAAGATCTGGAAGTGGTAAGTACAGAGCCTTCACAGGGAGTGCAGCATTCACTGCTCCCCGCTCCTCTTGTACTAATAAGTGCTTCTATAATGGAAATGCTCATTTGTATTCCCCCATAAGAAACACGGTCATTTTACCCCACTTTGGGGAGTGCGTGTTATAGAGTGAAAGATAGGGTAAACCTGTAGATGGCGTAACCTTAGGCAGGCTGTCTAGACCTTGACCAGATATATTACAGTGCCTTAGGCTGGATAATAAATCTGTTGCCTGGACAGACACTTTTCTCTGACTCTATACCAACTATTGGTAGGCTTACTTTGAGACAGAATTTTACGCCAAAATTGTCACACAACTTTGGCACAAAATGTTGCATCTTAGGCTGTGCCCTTCTCCTCAAAGCCCCACCCTTCCCACTAAGCATTATCCCTTTTTAAGCAAATTAGAAAAAAGCGTAGAAACCTTACTTGTGTCAAACTGCACCAAAAACTTGTGCCACTTTTTTTTTAAAAAAATTCTAGGTGCAGAGACATTTGTAAATTTGAGCTGATACATTTAAAAAATGCTAGAAAGAACAGTAAACAGTTAGAGCTGTGTTTACATTGATATTGGAGGCACTGTCACAAATTCCTTGATAGGAAGAAATGGAAATCAAAACTATTCTTCCTATTAAAATTAGTCACAATTATAAGTCAATGGAATCTGTCAGGTGCTGGAAGCATGTGGCATACAACAGACATGACACTGCGCAGTGGTTTCATTATCAACAGAAACCACAAGGCAGATGTGAACAGAGTCTTTAAAATGAAATCAATTTTGGTGCGATCACCAGTTCACTTTTTCAGGGAGAAAGTTCAAAGAGGACCAGTCACCACTCCTGACATGTCTGTTTTAATAGCTTCATGCATTCCCCATGTAATAACAAGTCTGGAACATCTATTCTTATGTCTGTATGTTGTGCCATTTCTTTATTATTTCTACTAGAAGTTATGAATGAATTGCTATCAGTCTGCAGTAAGGGTACAGTGGGGAGGTAACAAGTTGGGGGGGTGTACCTGCACAGTCTGAGAAGGGCAGTACTGATTGGATAGAGTATGTGTAGGTACACACCCCCAACTTGTTACCTCCCCTCTATACCCTTAGGCTCATAGCAATTCATTCATAACTTCTAGTAGAAATAATAAAGGAATGGCACAACATACAGACATAAGAATAGATGCTCCAGAATTGTTATTACATGGGGAAGATATAAAGCTATTAAAACAGGCATGTCAAGAGTGGTGAAAAGTCCTCTTGAAAAAAAAAAGAGCCTGACAATGACATAGAAGTATTACTTACCTCCATCAATCGCCCACTGCTTTCGTTCTGATGCTGCACCAGTCTCCACTAAGCCAATCACTGGTCTTGGCAGCTGTGACCTGCCTCAGTCATGATGGGCTGAACAGGCCTTGATTGGTATTTTACACCATGTTGAACTGGAATAAGAAATGAAGAGTACCGTATTTTCCGGCGTATAAGACGACTTTTTAACCCCTAAAAATACTGGCAGAAATTGGGGGTCGTCTTATACGCCGGTAGTCGTCTTATACGCCGGGCTACAGAGCCCGCAGAGCGCTGTGTGCCCTCCAGCAGGCCCGGACTGGCCATCTGCCCGACCGGGCATTTGCCCGGTGGGCCGCGGGCCCGCACCATTATGTGGGCCGGTGGGCCGCACGATAATGTGTGGGGGCGGGGGCGATAAAAAAGTGCCCCCGCTGGCTAAGTGCGCAGTGCGCACAGTTCTTTAATACTTTACTTACCCTGCCGCAGTGCCGTGTCCTGGCCGTCCCGTCCCCATGACGTCGGTCTGGTCTCCAACTCCTGCGCTTCCTCCTGGGCTGGCTGTGTGATCCCGCGAGATCCAGCGCTTGGTCACAGGTCTCGCGGGATCACACTGCTTGAGGAGAAGAAGGCGCGCAGGAGAAGAAGACAGTGTCCGGAGCAGTTGGTAAGTATTTTTTGTGTCTGTTTGTGGCCGGGGGGGGGGGGCTGATGTGAGGTCTGATGGGGGCAGAAATGGCTGACCTGAGGTCTGATGGGGGCAGAAATGGCTGACCTGAGGTCTGATGGGGGCAGAAATGGCTGACCTGACGTCTGATGGGGCAGAAATGGCTGATCTGAGGTCTGATGGGGGCAGAAATGGCTGACCTGAGGTCTGATGGGGGCAGAAATGGCTGACCTGAGGTCTGATGGGGGCAGAAATGGCTGACCTGACGTCTGATGGGGCAGAAATGGCTGACCTGAGGTCTGATGGGGGCAGAAATGGCTGACCTGAGGTCTGATGGGGGCAGAAATGGCTGACCTGACGTCTGATGGGGCAGAAATGGCTGTCCTGAGGTCTGATGGGGGCAGAAATGGCTGACCTGAGGTCTGATGGGGGCAGAAATGGCTGACCTGAGGTCTGATGGGGGCAGAAATGGCTGACCTGACGTCTGATGGGGGCAGAAATGGCTGACCTGAGGTCTGATGGGGCCACAATGAGCTGATCTGAGGTCTGATGGGGGCAGAAATGGCTGACCTGAGGTCTGATGGGGCACAAGACGCTGATCTGAGGTCTGATGGGGCACATTAAGCTGACCTGAGGTCTGATGGGGCACATTAAGCTGACCTGAGGTCTGATGGGGGCACAAGACGCTGACCTGAGGTCTGATGGGGGCACAAGACGCTGACCTGAGGTCTGATGGGGGCACAAGAGCTGACCTGAGGTCTGATGGGGGCTCAAGACGCTGACCTGAAGTCTGATGGGGCCACGAGACGCTGATCCCTGTACTGTGACATCACTGTGTTTATTATCTCTGTACGGTGACATCACTGTGTTTATTATCCCTGTACTGTGACATCACTGTGTTTATTATCTCTGTACGGTGACATCACTGTGTTTATTACCCCTGTACGGTGACATCACTGTGTTTATTACCCCTGTACGGTGACATCACTGTGTTTATTATCCCTGTACTGTGACATCCCTGTGTCTATTATCCCTGTACTGTGACATCACTGTGTTTATTATCTCTGTACTGTGACATCACTGTGTTTATTATCTCTGTACTGTGACATCACTGTGTATATTATCTCTGTACTGTGACATCACTGTGTTTATTATCCCTGTACAGTGACATCGCTGTGTGTATTATCCCAGTGAAGGAAGAGGTAAGTGGTCCGTGTTTGTGTGTTTGTTTTCTATTTTTCAGGGTCGTGAATGCAGAGGACTACGTCGGATTCGGTGGATTACATCGGACCAGCTTTTTTTTTTTTTTTTTTAATAAAATGGTCAAACAGGGGTCTGGGGGAGTGTTTATTTCAATAAAATGTTTTATACTGGTGTGTGTGTATTTTTTTTTTACAATACTACAGTTTTAGTAATTATGGCTATCTACAGACGGCCCTGATTACTAATACTGGGCTTAGTGCTTGCCGGTATGGCAGGCCAGCACTAACCCCAACATCTATTACCTCGGCACCCACCGCCACCAGGGGTGCCGGGAAGAGCCGGGTACCCGCAGGACCGGACCTTCTAAATTGAGGGTCTGGCTCTGGGGCGGCTGCAGGCTGGTACCATTAGGCAGGGAAGGGCCAATAACCGTGTCCCTTCCCACCCTGGTAGTGCCAGGCTGCAGCTGCTGGTTGTATCTGGCTGGTGAAGGAAAAAAGGGGGGACCCTACGCCATTTTTTTTTTATTATTTAATTATTTTGTAAAAAAATAGCGTGGGGTCCCCCCCTTTTTTCCTTCGCCAGCCAGATACAACCAGCAGCAGCAGCCTGGCACTACCAGGGTGGGAAGGGACACGGTTATTGGCCCTTCCCAGCCTAATGGTACCAGCCTGCAGCCGCCCCAGAGCCAGACCCTCAATTTAGAAGGTCCGGTCCTGCGGGTACCCGGCTCTTCCCGGCACCCCTGGTGGCGGTGGGTGCCGAGGTAATAGATGTTGGGGTTAGTGCTGGCCTGCCATACCGGCAAGCACTAAGCCCAGTATTAGTAATCAAGGCCGTCTGTAGATAGCCGTAAATACTAAAACTGTAGTATTGTAAAAATAAAAATACACACACACAAGTATAAAACATTTTATTGAAATAAACACTCCCCCAGACCCCCGTTTGACCATTTTATTAAAAAAAAAAAAAAAAGCTGGTCCGATGTAGTCCACCGAATCCGACGTAGTCCTCTGCATTCACGACCCTGAAAAATAGAAAACAAACAAACAAACACAGACCACTTACCTCTTCCTGCACTGGGATAATACACACAGCGATGTCACTGTACAGGGATAATAAACACAGTGATGTCACTGTACAGGGATAATAAACACAGTGATGTCACCATACAGGGATAATAAACACAGTGATGTCACAGTACAGGGATAATAAACACAGTGATGTCAAAGTCCAGGGATAATAAACACAGCGATGTCACAGTACAGAGATAATAAACACAGCGATATCACTGTAAAGAGATAATAAACACAGTGATGTCACAGTACAGGGATAATAAACACAGTGATGTCACAGTACAGGGATAATAAACACAGTGATGTCACAGTACAGGGATAAAGTGAGTATAACTTTATTATTTTTACACCTCCCATAGTCCTTTGTAAATGTTTTTCCTCTGCCTGGACAACCCCTTTAATTTGTAAACCAGTAACCTGAAATACCTCAGTCCTCTCTTCCATATCCCTCAATTAATTGCACTGTTTTAATTATAAGATGCTGACAAGCAAAATATTCAATAAAGCACATAGTTTGTTACATTGTTATACATAATTTAGAAATATTATGCTGATACGTTCATGCATAACATCGGCAAAGTTTGTATGTGGGCTGGTGGAATTTGTGTGGCAGGGCTGCTTTTTAGTCCCAGTCCGGCCCTGCCCTCCAGTGTGCGCTGCGGTGTATAAGCGCGTCCATTATGATGTCCCCTAGCCTGCACATACCCCACCATACAGCCGAGAGAAGCCGGTCTGTGCAGCCACGCCATCCTGTGTCCCTGTAGCGAACGGAGCGTTCCTGTGGCCCGCCCTTCTCTCCTTCTCTGCCTCTCAGATCTCGCGCGGGGAGCAGCACAGGTGCGCATGTGCGAGATCCATGTGAGAGGCAGAGATCTCGCCTGCGCTGGGTCCTGCCGCCGGCTTTGCTACCTGCATGTCATACGCATTTTAAATAAAATTACCATATTGAAATCAAATCTGACTTTTTTTTTGGAGGAGGGGTAGTCTTATACGATGAGTATATTCCAAATTCTATATTTTTAGGGCAAAAGTTGTGGGTCGTCTTATACGCCGGGTCGTCTTATACGCCGGAAAATACGGTAGTGGGGATCAGTGGTGGTCAGTAACGCTTCTTTATTATTTTTAACATTGTCTAGCTCTTTTTTTAATATTCCCCGGAAAACCCCTTAAAACTGCATTAAATCCTATCCCCAGTCTGAAAAGAGTATCAGGTTGAGTATGCATGCTGCCACTCCATTCATTTTCTATGGGACTGACAGAGATAGCTGAGTACATCAATCAGCAATCTTCAGCAGTCCCATAGAGAATAAATGGAGACGAACTGTTGTCACTCCAAACCACAAAGGGCCAGCTTATGATCTGCAGAGAAGCAAAGGTAGAACTGTAGAATCCAAAAAAGTACCCAGCCAGTGGAAAGTAAAAGAATACAAATGGCTTTATTTCCTCATCTTAACATCCACATGAATAGTATGACTCAACAGGGTAGAAAAATGCATCCTACATCAAGTGCAATTTGCACTCTTAGTCAGGGCACTGATGTCACTATCCAGATTTATTTTGGTCAGTACTGTCAGCTTTGGAGAGAATCTACAGCCGGAATATCTGCATCAATCTATCTTGATAATGGACAAAAGCATGTGAATTCTTCCCCAGTGCCATTTGCACACATGCAGTCCCAAACATGCAGAAATCATTGCAATGCTTCAGACGCTCATCCATCTAGTTCTCTCTTCTATAGACAATCAGCGTGATGGCTGAGTGAACAAAAAGTCTAATTTAGACTCTTCAGTTAATGGTACTTACAGTCTGTATTCAGCCTTTAATCATTGTATTTTTATGCATAATGGGGACGGGAGGAAGAGAGGGAGGTAGAGGAGCAGCTTTCCAGTAGCAAATCTTCTATTACGACCACTGCTGACAAGACTGAGAAGAGCATAAAAGGCTGTGTGTGCACTAGAGTGGACTCTGAGCTCCGATTCCTTCTAATTTAGAGGAGATGTCATTTTAATGATCTATAGTACATCAGTTTGATGATCTGATATACTGTATCTTGTCAGAAGGACTTGGACACAACAGTTAAAAAAGTATCTGCTGCAAAACCTCTGCCTGGTAGAAATCTTACCGACACAGAATGACCATCACATTTCTAGACAAAACAAAATGGTCATATCTCAATCCTAAAAATATAGGGGGTCATTTATGAAGCTGAAATACGCCTATATTAGGCGTATTTCAGGCGCAGATTGTGTTGTAATGGTTAGTTGCGCCACAATCTGTGACTTTTCCCCACTCACGCCAGGTCTAAAAAAGTGGGTGTAGTATGGGCGGCTAAGGGGACGGGTCGGTAGGCCCTACTCATTCATCATTTTCCACGCTTGTTTTAGGTGTAGAAAATGGTCTAAATTCAAGACAAAATGAACCAGCACCTCTAGGAGACCAAATCAAAAGCAGGTGCAAGCCACCAAGGCCATTGTATATGTAGAACTAAAAGTAGCAGCACACCACTATAAGCACTAAGAATCAAATGAAGGGTAAATATGTAGAAAAATTATGAGGCAAAGTAGAAGCTCTTAGCGCATATTGTTGATCAAAAATATGTTGGACCCATCTACCAAACGACAAGGTGGCTTCTAACAGACGGGATCTACTCTAACACATGCTTGCATTCTACAAGAACCTGCATGACTCTGAGTCAAAGGAAAATCCAGCTAAGCTGATATTCCTGATTAAAAGCAACAGGCAGGTGGGCTGGAGTGCTAGGTTCAGAGGATACCTGTTCCCCTATATACATAGAACTAAGCAAAATGAACCAGCACCTCCAGGAGATTACATCAAAAGCAGGTGCAAGATACCAAGGCCATTGTATATGTAGAACTTAGTAAATATAGCAATTTTTGTAATTTACCTTTTTTTACATATTTACCCTTTATTTGATTCTTAGTGCTTTTTACTTAGTGCTGCTACTTTTAGTTCTACATAGTTCTACATATACAATTGTGATTGACTGGCCGGAACGCGCCATCGGGTGCTATATAGCGACGCATGACCCAGCTCAGTCTTAGGCTACATTCACACATCCGTGTGTGTGTTGTCCGTGTTTTGCGGATCCGCAAAACACGGACAGCGGCCATGTGCAATGTGCAGTCCGCAATTTGTGGACCGCACATAATAGAAATGCCTTTTCTTGTCCGTGGATCCGGACAAGAATAGAATATGTTCTATTTTTATCCGGAGCCACGGAACGGAAGTGCGGATGGAGACAGCACACTGTGAATGTGAATGGGTCCGCAACGTTGTGGATCGGATGCGGACGCCATTCACGGAAGTGTGAATGGAGCCTTAGTCAGGGAGAGCTGCAGCAGAAGGGACAGATAGTGTAGGGATAGTAATTATTTTATTTGTTAGGCAGGGTTCATTGCTTGAATCTCTCAGAGACCCAAAAGTCCTTATAAGGACTATTGTTTTATCTAGCTCCTATTTATATTATTAACTCAACCTGTGCTAAATTGCGCACAGTTGTTTGGCCGCTGCTGACAGTGACACAACCTCTGCTACATGATCTGATGTATAACATTTGCACATCCTAAATAGCTGTGACATTCAGTGTAATTTTTAGCAGCCCTTTCACTTAGTGCATAGGCTTTATGAGTGTAGGCGTCCCACTACCCACTCCTTTATGTGATATACAGGTTGTATGGGAGTGCCTCTTCCTCTTCAATTTTTGGCAGCACTTGCACTTTATATACAAGTAAATATACAGGAAAGAATGTTTCCTAACAATTTTTCCTAACAAGAGTCTAAGATGCATCCAGACATCCTCCCCATGCTGTTCCCAAACCATTTCAGTGGTGTTTGCATCGTTTGCTGACCTTTTCCTGTGAACCAGACACATCCCCTCTTCAGAGCAGGGGGTGCCTGGTTTACTGCTCTGGTTCTCCCATTGACTTCCATTGTGCTCTGGTGCTCTGTACTCGAGCACTTTGGTGCTCGAGCAACACTAATGAACATACAATTTACAATATATACAGTATAGAAATATATACGTGTTTATGCTGCCTTACATGTTTATACCTTTATATTATTTTTTTTCTTTACCATGAACACCATCTTGCACCACAGGTTCTATTTGTACATTAAAGTATAAATTAAGATTTGACAGTCTTAGGTTCATCTGGATCTAGATGGGATGAATGGGTTAAATGCTTCTGTCAGCCTGTATTAACTTCTAGTGTATCTAACAAAGACATTAGCTAACTGACAATCCAGTCCGTGCTAGCTTCTTGTAAAGGCTGATTTCCAGACTGTGTGGCTCTGGAGATGAAACGGCCATGGATTGACATGTCAACAGTGATGACTTAAAATCTCAGAGATTGGCAGCTAAGCCATCTTAGTGGAAAGCAGAATATTTGTTCTTGCAATTTAAGACATAGCTCCTGCATTGTACATCTGCCATATTAACATTATATTAGAATGTATGTACTAGTCAGAACTGATATGATGATAAATGATAAATATTTTTTTTCATCAAATTATACCAAATTATTCACACGTCAGTGTTTTGGTCAGTGATTTCCATCAGTTATTTTGAGCCAAAACCAGGTGCGGCTCTAAACACAGAACAGGTGCAGATCTGTCCCTTATACTTTATCCCTGTGTAGGCTACAATCCTGGTTTTGGCTCAAAATCACTGATGGAAATCACTGACCAAACACTGACATGTGACTAAGGCCTAAGGCCTTGTTCACATTTCCACTTTTCACTGATGTGTGCTGTCGACATTCTCTGCAGACTGCAAACGTATCCATAGATTTAAATGTGTCGGTTCAAATTTCAGGTTTTTTTTTTTACTGACCATGTATCAGTGAAAAAATCACAGAGACATGCACTGCTTTGATTCAGACTGAACATGCACATTGAAGTCTATGGGTTCAGGAAAATCACTGAGACAACATGGATAGCATCTGTGCTTGGTCCATGTTTGGTCCGTTTTTCACTTACCACTGAGGAGATGCTTTTAAAATGAACTTTCAGCTGACCAGTGTCCGTTGCATATGAATGACAAATGGAAGGTGAAACACAGACACAGAGACCAAACATGGATCCTTCACAGATGAAACACTGCCAGATTTTTTCACGTACGTCAAATGGACATGGAAATGTGTGCGAGGGATACAAGAGATTCAACCAACTAACATAATCACTTCACAATTCACCAGTCAGACCACATATGGAGCATTGTGTAATAACTAAGAACTGTATAAATGATTCTTTACAGTAAGAGCAGTGACACTACGGAACTCTCTGCCAGAGGAGGTGCTGATAGAGAACTCGTTAAAAGAGTTCAAGGGCCTGGAATCTGGATGCATTTCTTGAGAGAAACAATATTACAGGTCATAGTTATTAGATTACAGAAGAAAAGATCATTCATTCAGGGAGTCATTCTGATATTTTTTCATCTATAAGATCAGGAAAATTGATTTCTGATGAGGCTGTTTTGCTCTCCTCTGAATAAACTTTGCAGAATAATAGACTCCCCTCCTTCCACACCCACACACCCACACACAGTCTCCATTAATGGCTCTTACCAAATCATGGGGCATCCTCACGAGAGGTGTAATTTGTCTGCTTCTGACAGCCTACACTTTACATTCAAAACACTGTAAGTCTTCATTCATAAAAAACATTGTAAATGTTCAGGGGAATAATACAATTTATGAACAATAAAGGATGAGCTGAACTGAAAGAGACCTTGGGAATACAAATGAACATCAAAGAAAAAGGATCCTGGTCAAGGCGACTGTCACGCGAGGTCGGCGTCGCGCTCCCTCTGCACGACATCGCCGGACCTCTCCGCCCCCCTAGAGACGAGCAATAGGGAATTGAAGTGCTGGTCTTGTCAGCCAGCACTTCATGAGTTAATTCTCTGTTTGGGTTTAGCCATGTAGTGCTGATCACACCACATGGCTACTTTACATATTGTTTGGACAGCTTGCTCCGCCTCAGGTCATGTGATGCTGGCCACATCACATGATCCTGGGCGGGCTATTTAAAGATGGCAACTGCCTCACTCAGATGCCTGTGATTAGTCTTCTGAGATCAGTGCTGTGTGTTGGACCTTGCTGTTGATTATTGGTATATTGGATTTTGGCTTCGGACTTAGACTACGCTTTTGTGATTCCCCTCGGTATTTGACGTGACCTCCTGTTCTTGACTTGGCTTGCTGACTATTCTGCTATTGTGTTTGTTCTGTCTGTGTTCGTCTTTCCCTGTGTTTCCCTGTCGTGACAGCGACCTAGATATTCTCCTAGGTTTCTATTGATTTCTGAGGATCTCCTCCTTATTTTTGCTTCAAAATTGATTTATATAATTTACAAGTTAACCCTGTGATGAATCTTATAACCATACTTAATTCTATCATACCTGGCTTTTATCCATATGTGGTGGAGTATTTTGATTTCTGGTTATCCAGAAATCTGTCAGATGTTCTTTTGTAATGCTTTTGTTTGTTTGGATAATTCCTTTTTATCATATGTCATATATAATAGATGGGGGTCCAACTGAGTGACTACAGGAGTCAGTGGGTGGCCTGTGGTGCTTCATACTGAGCATGCACTATAGGCATACCTCCCAACCATCCCGGAGTGGGACTGTCCCGGATTTCAGCGGCTGTCCCTGTGTCCATAGGGCGCAGAGACAGTTGCCTGTATGGTGATGAAGCAGAGAGCCGTCATCGACTCGCTGCTTCATCCACTCTCCCCCCCCTGCAGGCTCTACGTACCTCCCTGCTGCTCTCCACACCTTCGGTCTGGGTGGGGGGCGGGGCCAGCCGTCAGTCAGCCTTGGCTCCGCCCCCTCAAGACTAAAGAAGAAGATGTCCTGCGGGTGGTGCTGCTAGGAAGAAGGTAAGTATATGGTTTTTTATTTTTTCAATTTTCTGTGAGTGGCATAGCATGGCCATATTACTGGGGGGCACAGCATTACTGGGGAGCACAGCATGGGCATATTACTGGGGAGCACAGTATGGGCATATTACTGGGGGCACAACATTACTGGAGAGCACAATATGGGCATATTACTGGGGGCACGAAATTACTGGGGATCACAATGTGCATACCTCCCAACAGTCCCGGATACAGCTGGACAGTCCCGGATTGCAGTGGCTGTCCCGCTGTCCCGGTACGGGGGAGCTATGTCCCGGTCTCTGGCAGCTGTCAGAGACAGTTGCCTGTTGCAAGAAGAAGCAGACAGCCGGAATCGGCTACCTGCTTCTTTCATCCTCCGAGTCCCCCCTTGCCACCTTTCCCCCCCCAGCTCTCTCCATACCTTCTGCCTCATGTCTGGGCGGGGCCGACCGTCAGTCAGCATTGGCTCCGCCCCCTCTAGACAAGAGAAGAAGATCTCCTGCTGGTGATTCTGCAGCTAGAAAAAAAGGTAAGTATAAGGTTTTTATTTTTTTTTTTACTTTCTGTGAGGGGACTGCACTGTTTATTATCCCTGTACTGTGACATCACTGTGTTTATTATCCCTGTACTGTGACATCACTGTGTTTACTATCCCTGTACTGTGACATCACTGTGTTTAATATCCCTGTACTGTGACATCACTGTGTTTATTATCCCTGTACTGTGACATCACTTTGTTTATTATCTCTGTACTGTGACATCACTTTGTTTATTATCCCTGTACAGTAAGGGGACTGGGTGATTAGCTTATAGCTACGCACGCCGCAAAATATGTCCCTCTTTGTCTCTTTACAAAGTTGGGAGGTATGCAATGTGGGCATGTTATGGGGGGGCACATAGCTGGGCATATTACTGGGGACACAGCTGGTCATATTACTGGGGGTACATAACTGTGTGTATTAATGGGGGCACAGCTGGGCATATTACTGGGGACGCACATAGCTGGGCATATTACTGGGGACACAGCTGGGCATATTACTGGGGGGCACAGCTGGTCATATTACTGGGGGCACATAACTGGGCATTTTACTGAGGGCACATAACTGGGGAATAATTACTATGTGGGACAGTAAGGGGTATGGGTCGGATTAGGTGTATAGTTATGTTTTGGGTGGAGTTAGAGGCGTGGCCTATTGGCGAAAGAATTTGCACAATTTGTCCCTCTTTCTCTGTTTACAAAGTTGGGAGGTATGACTATAGAGGAGATTTACTAATCACAATGTATCTGATTTCCTGTATACATGCTGTAAACCGCATTTAATATAGGTTTTAGACACTTTTTGTACCTCACTAGCTACTTTTGCAAAGTGTCTAAAAAAGGGAGTATGGTTAAGTGGAATAATAAAGTGCATCAGATAGAGCAAAATAAAAGTGTAAAGGGGTCAGTCATGGTATCCTTAAGTCCACACAGGTGTTGGCAACAGCACCTAAAGGTACTTAGTGATACACTGTCAATAAAAAATTGTCACCGATGTCCGGTTTAAATTGTTTTCTCGTGCATTGACCCAGTCCCATCTATCTGCCGTCTCCATTGACTAGCACTGCGCATGTCTTAGTTTCTAAAGCCATATGCAGTGTTAGGGCTCGTGCACACGACTGTACGTTATGTATTTTGCAGTCCGCAAAAAAATGACGGTAGACATCTATGTGACATCCGTGTTACATTTGTATTTTTTGCAGATCCACTGTAATAATGCCTGTCCTGTCCACAAAAAGGACAAGAATAGGGCATCTTCTATTTTTTTGCTGAATGGACTTGCGGATGCGGAATGCACACAGAGTAATTTCCGTTTTTTTTTTTGCGGCCAAATTGAAATAAATGGTTCCGCATACGGGCCGCATGAAAAAACTGAAGAGACACAGACAAAAAATATGTTTGACTGTGATTGTCATAGTGAGCAGGATGATGGCTCAGTGGTTAGCACTGTAGTTTTGTGGCACTTCAGTCCTGGGATCAAATGCAAAGGACAACATTTGCATGGAGCTTGTATATTCTTGCCGTGTTTGCATGAGATTCCTCCGGGCACTTGGTAAAAAAGAAAACATGCATCTAATTTATCTAAAAAAAATTGCTGTTTTGTGTGTGTGCCTGGGATAGGGAAAGTAGATTGTTAGCTCCATAGGGAACAGGCACTGAGGTGAATGATGACAATCAGTGTCAGTGCTTAGTGGGAGCCTGGCAGCAGTTTTGATCATGCAAAACTGCTGAGAGCATTATGTAGGGACTGGGCAGACCAGAAAAGACATACCTTTTGTGGAGATATTATTATGAGGAGTAGTGTGAATATGATCTTTTATTCTGACAGATTCTGCTCCAGTAATTGCCCAGGAGGTTTAGCTTCACTGTAAAGTGCCTACTGCACAGCCCTCCCTTCTGCTCTGAGTGCCAGCTGTAGTGGTCTCCTGGATAGCTTCTACAACTGTCACTCAGAGCACCTGGGCGGGAGGGGGGGGGCGGTGAAGCAGCTCAAAGCAAAAAGCAAAGAACACTTCACAGTTAGGCCCCATTTACACGATCGTATGTACATTTCCGCATCTTATCCGCATTTTTGCGGATAAGATGCGGAACCATATGGACCCATTCATTTTTCCATAGGAGAAAAAAAAGCGGAATGCACACCGTGTGCATTCCGCATCCCATATCTCACGTAAGTTCCCCTGCAAAAAAAAATAAAACATGTCCTATACTTGGCCGCAAAATCACGTCCGTAGCCCCATTAAAGTCAATGGGTCCCCAAAATTGCGGAACACTACGGAAGACTTTCCGTATGTCTTCCGTTCCGTTTTTATACGGATCACGGAATACATACCGTCGTGTGAATGGGGCCTAAAGCTTTGGCTCCTGGGCACTTGCAGTGGTACATGGCATAATAAAGCTTCATATTCACACTATCTCTGATAACAAAAGCTCCACTAAAGGTATGTTTGTCCTGCCCTCCCCCAGGCCCTACCTAGTGCTCTCAGCAGTTTTGCATGGTAAAATCCACTGAAAGACTCCTTTTAACAAGCTGAGGGAAATAAATACAGGAATAATGGCCAGTCAAGTCACATTATCATGACCAATTCCTACTATCAATGTCTGCGGTACCTCATGAAGGAAGTCACGTGTCATGAGTTGGCTTGGTGGGTATATAAAGTGTGTCATAGGTGGTCTGCACACATATCCCTCATTGCTGTCATGGGTAAAACGGGGTGATTTGCAAAAATGGATGAATATTGGCTTTTGGGCTAAGGGTGGCAGTATTTCTGAAACTGCGCCTTTTGAGAACTGTTCACATGCTGCTATGGTGAAGGTTTATCCAGAGTGGACAAATAGCACTATTGTGAATAAGCAACGTGGAAACTGCGTAGCACCACGTACCTATGAAGGTGCTCGAGGGCGGACTGACACCCTACAATGGAGCAGCTCACCACAAAAATTAACCAGGAGGCTACCAGATGTGTATAAAACAACAATTCAACAAATACTACTGTATATGGGGCTCAAAGCGAATGGATGGTCACTGCACCTCTGCTAACAAAGATGGATTGGCAGAAAAGGCTTCAATTTTCACTGTAGTATCACAATTGGACCTCTGCTGATTGGCAAAAGGCTGCCTTCTCTGATGAGTCACATTTTCTGCTTCATTGACAGGATTTATGTTGAAGTGTCAGGGGCAGTGGCGTAGCTACCGGGGGGCAGGGGGGGCGACGGCTCCGGGCCCAGTGACTCAGGGGGGCCCCAGCAAGGATGACCTTGCCTTCTATCAGGCGAATACAAGTGAGCGCTTCCATTATGGAAGCGCTCACTTGTATTTAGGGACCCCCATCAGACCTCAGATCAGCCCACCCAGCCACATAGGATTAAAATAAAAAACTTTACTTACCTGTTCTGCGCTGCGGCTGCCCTCCGGTGGGCTGATCTGAGGTCTGATAGGGGCACAGTAGGCTGATATGAGGTCTGATGGGGGCACAGTCTGCTGATATGAGGTCTGATGGGGGCACAGTCTGCTGATCTGAGGTCTGATGGGGGCACAATACGCTGATCTGAGGTCTGATAGGGCACAGTAGGCTGATATGAGGTCTGATGGGGGCACAGTCTGCTGATATGAGGTCTGATGGGGGCACAATATGCTGATCTGAGGTCTGATAGAGGCACAGTAGGCTGATATGAGGTCTGATGGGGGCACAGTCTGCTGATATGAGGTCTGATGGGTGCACAGTCTGCTGATATGAGGTCTGATGGGGGCACAGTCTGCTGATCTGAGGTCTGATGGGGCACAATACGCTGATCTGAGGTCTGATAGGGGCACAGTAGGCTGATATGAGGTCTGATGGGGCACAGTCTGCTGATATGAGGTCTGATGGGGCACAATACGCTGATCTGAGGTCTGATGGAGCACATTAAGCTGATCTGAGGTCTGATAGGGGCACAGTAGGCTGATATGAGGTCTGATGGGGGCACAGTCTGCTGATATGAGGTCTGATGGGGGCACAGTCTGCTGATCTGAGGTCTGATGGGGGCACAGTACGCTGATCTGAGGTCTGATTGGGCACAATACGCTGATCTGAGGTCTGATGGGGGCACAGTACGCTGATCTGAGGTCTGATGGGGGCACAGTACGCTGATCTGAGGTCTGATGGGGGCACAGTACGCTGATCTGAGGTCTGATGGGGCACAATACGCTGATCTGAGGTCTGATGGGGGCACAATATGCTGATCTGAGGTCTGATGGGGCACAATACGCTGATCTGAGGTCTGATGGGGGCACATTCTGTTGATCGGAGGTCTGATGGGGGCACAATACGCTGATCTGAGGTCTGATGGGGGCACAGTAGGCTGATGTGAGGACTAATGGGGGCACATTCTGCTGATCTGAGGTCTGATGGGGTACAATACGCTGATCTGAGGTCTGATGGGGCACAATACGCTGATGTGAGGTCTGATGGGGGCACAGTAGGCTGATGTGAGGTCTGATGGGGCACAATACGCTGATCTGAGGTCTGATGGGGGCACAGTAGGCTGATGTGAGGTCTGATGGGGCATATTCTGCTGATCTGAGGTCTGATGGGGCACAATACGCTGATCTGAGGTCTGGTGGGGCACAATACACTGATCTGAGGTCTGATGGGGGGCACATTCTGATGATCTGAGGTCTGATGGGGGCAGGGGACTGTTAGTTTAGTGATGTAAAAACTGTGGACAGGTTTCCTTTAACATAGGAGTCCTCTGTTTTTTACTCCTATTACTCCTATATTTCACTGCATTATGTGGTAGAGTATTTAGAGTAGGGTATGTAGAAAGTCTATTGTACTGTACTTAGCAGCATAGATGATCTAGCAGTTTATATAGTAATCTTTCTAATACAATATTATAACCACAACTAGTAGTATGTGCCTGTGAAGTTGGAAACGTGCGTTTGGGAAGCCAAGTGGGGGGCCCACTCAAGTATGTTTCGCCCCCCCTGTGCTGAACCTCTAGCTACGCCTCTGGTCAGGGGAGAAACATCAGAAAATAAACACCCTGCAACCATTGCTAGAAGAACACAAGCTGGTGGTGGCAGCGTTATGGTCTGTAGAATGTTTTGTGGCATTCTCTGGGCCCGCTCATTCATGTGGAAAGCACACTCAACCAATCTGGGTATGCAGATCACATACACCCATACATGCTGATTGTCTTCCCTGGGGTGGATGGAATCTTCCAGCGAAACAATGAAACATGTTACACGGCTAGACATGTTCAACTTTAGTTGGGAGAGCATGACCAAGAGTTCCAAGTACTACACTGGCTCCCTAATTCTCCAGACTTGGCCCCAATTGAGCATCTGCGGGACCACCTCGATTATCATGTTTGCTCTATGGATCCTCCTCCACACTTCCTCCAGCAGCTGTGGGAGTCAACATGGCTCCAGATACCTGTGACAATCTACCAGAACCTTATTGAGTCACTCCCAGCCCTTCTAGCTCTCAAAATAGTGTGATGCAACTATGTATAACAACCTCTTCAAGACAATTCACCATGCACCGCTGTAATCTGGGACTTTTGTTAGGTAGAAGCCAGCTATTTAGCAAAGTTTACAGGAATCTATGATCTGGGGACAGACACCTAGCAACAGATATTAAGTGTAGGCAGCTGCTTCTCTCTGCCATCGGGAAAGAAGTAAGATCTCATGAGAGTTCAATCGCCCAAGCTAGATCTTGTGGGGAAGTCTCATGAGAGCAAGTACTTCCCTCAGAATTTTTTACCATGGAGGCCAATCTCTTCTCTCCATCAACCTTAAAGGGTTTGTCTTATCATAGACAATGGGGGCATATCGCTAGGATATGCCCCCATTGTCTGATAGGTGTGGGTCCCACCTACATCGAGAACGGAGTGGGTAAAGTTGAGGAGGGCGCACTGCGCATGCGCAGCCACCCTCCATTCATTTCTATGGCTCCATAAAATTAGTGGGAGCAGTGGCTGCGCATGTGTGGTGCGCTCCCATTCATTTCTATGGGAGCAGTAGGGAGCCTCCAGGCAACCCGGGGTCCTGCAGACACAGAGCTCCCTGCTCCGTTTTCAATATAGAGATAATAGATATAAAATCTCAATCCCACCACTGGGACCCGCACCTATCATACAATGGGGGCATATCCTGGCGATATTCTCCTATTGTCTATGATGGGAATACCCCTTTAATGAAGGTGTGTTGTAAAGACCATCTCACTGCCTTTAATATTTTTTCTAGAACACCTTTTGTGGTAGCTCATGATAAAGTAAGTCCACTCATAGAGTGAGCTCTAAACAGGGTTATACAGTAATAAGTCAGCATTTTTCGTAGTGAAACGAATCCACCTCCTAACAGTATTAATCAAAGCTTTACAATAGGGTGCTCTAGATGTTATAAATAAGTTAAAGATTCCTTCTCGGTATGGTTCACATTTTCCGAAGTATGTGCTCATTGCATTTACTAAACAGAGAGAGGGTTCATTGCTAAATCTAGCTCAATTAGAAGATGTTGTAGGTTAGCTGTTTAAGTGCTGTCTTTTAAAACGGCATGATATCATCCAGGGGTTGCAGACAACCAAGGCTCATTAATATGTGACATTGTGAGTTCAGCTGATCTAGCTGCCATAGCTAAAGGTAAGAGACATGCTAGTTTAAAGGGAATCTGCCACTAGCAACATCCCTATCATACGTTTTGCATAGACACATAGCTGTGATTCACCTGATTAAAATGCTGTTCTTCTTTTGTTGATATAAGGCTCCATTTCCGAGTTATGATCCTGCAAATTAGGCCTTTGGTGCGATAAGGGTGTCACCATTGCTCTTGCAGCCAAGTTCCATTCACTTCTGTGGCCAGGGCTAGTCCCAAAAATAAGTGGAGCCTAATTTGCATATTAAGAAAAAGTATCATAACTCAGGAACGGAGGCTCAGATCAACAAAATACAAAATAGCATTTTAGTTAGGTGAACCAAAGCTATGTGTCTATTCAAACAATTTGATAGGGAGGTCACTGTTGACAGATTCCCTTTAATACCGAAGTTTACTTCCATTTTTGTAAGGTGTCCTAAACACAATCTTTTAGTACCAATTTTGGAACTCTGAGATGATGTATCGACCAGATACCATGACTTGGAAGGCCATACTGGGTAGACCATCACCATTTGTTGTACCCTGTAATCTTGTATTTTCAAGATAATCTAAGAGATAAGAGCCAGGGGAGGAAGTATACAGGTTCTTGAATTCAGTCCAGGGAAAAGAAAACACATCCACCTTCCATGTTTCCTGAAACCATGTCCTACACCCAAATTTTGTGGTCTAAGCTGAGGTAGCTACTGCAAATTTTTTTCATTTTCATAGTTTCAAATGTTTCATTTATGTTTATGAATATATGTTGCTTGAGTGCTAAGTTTATAGTTACATTTTCTCTCTGAACAAGGCATCCACTTCTATGTTGGAGTGTCCAGGTACATATTGTGCTCCCAAGTCTAGATTGTGATCCAGAACCCACCTTCATATCTCTAATGTTTCCTTGCACAGATTTATTGATTTTGCACCCCCAACCTTGATCATATATGCTATAGTGGTTCTGCTGTCCATCTGTAGCAAGACTGAAGGTTGCAGGGGTGACGGGGAGATTATTTTCTGTAAACTCAGCTTTGCTGCAGATTGATGTGGAGGTTCATGTCCAACACCTTCCATTTCCGTCTCACTGCTGTCGTAAAAAGGCTTTTCACCCTTTTAGGGAAGTGTTCGAGGTTATAGTCATGTCTGCTGTGTCTCGTCTGATAGGACAAGTGTTTGGAAAGGAAAGATGTAAGAATAATTCCTTTCCTCTTCTGACTTCTGGAATTAAGTGTACTTCTGAGGTCCACTTTTTCTTCTATTTCAGAAGATTGCCTAACCAGATTTGTCTCTGGCAACACAATAAAAAGATAGTTTTGAAAGCTGGCTGCAATGCTACTGACTTCCCTAAAAGGCTGGCTATTGTTTTCAGAGACACCATTTCTGTGGCTAGTGTGTGTTCAACTGATGTTCTCAAGTGAGAAATTATATACTTTTATTACTCAAGTAAAAGGTATTGGAGAGGCCAAACACCATGACATTCCAATGGTAAATGTATCCTCTCCATTTGAATTGTAGTTAGACACCTGTGTTTTTGAGGTACATGTACATATATAGCATGAAAGACTTCTTTAAAGGGGTTTCCAGGATTTTACTACTGATGACCTATCCGCAGGATAGATCATTAGTATCTGATCGGTGGGGGCTGACACCCAGGACCCCCGCCGATCAGCTGTCTGAAAAGGTACCGGTGCTCCTGTGAGCGCCACTACCTTCTCGCAGCTTACCAAGCACAGTGCCGTACATAGTACAGCGGCTGTGCCTGGTATCGTGCTCATCCCCATTCACTTGAATAGGGCTGAGCTGCTCCTAGGCCACGGGACCGATGAACGTGACATCACTGGCCTAGGAAAAGCTAAGAGCCTTCTCAGACAGCTGATCGGCGCGGGTCCCGGGTGACGGACCCCCACTGATCAGATACTGATGACCTATCCTGAGGATAGGTCATCAGTAGTAAAATCCCGAAAACCCCTTTAATGTACTGTATATCTTTATTAAATGCATGCAGAGGATCATGTAAATTCATCATGAACTTCATACAGAACTTCTTTGGCTTTAAAAATTTGTTTAAAGCCTTTACATTTAATACTGCTCTGATTCACCCATCCAGTTTTTGAACAGGGAAATGTGACTTATCCAGCCCTTTTTTGTTTTGTCTGTATTGGATATCTCTCCTTGAGCAAAAGTAGTGTCTAATACTGTATCTAGACACTGTTTTGTCATTTTTTTTTCTGGAAAGTAAACATTTTCAGAGGTAGTGTAAGGAATGTATTTATTTATTTGTTTATTTATTTTTCATATTTATGACCCAAAAATCTTTGGAGATCTTTTCCTATAAGTCTACATAATGACAGGAAGGAATGGATAACGCCATACTTACCTGAGTAGGGTTTTCTTGTAAGTATTTGGCTTTGTTGAGGCTCCTTTTCCTGAACTGTATTTCTTTGAAAAGTTTTTTGGGACTGTCCTTGTAAATCTTGGGTCATCCCCTGGGACTTCTGAGAGCAACCTTCTGAGTAAAAGGTTTTTTTTGCCCTATATCTCATTTTTACTTCCAGAATGAACTTTGAACCAGACTACTGTTTTCCAGATTCAGATATTCATGTTATTTTGACGCAAAGGCCAGATTCACATCTGCATTGTAAATTCCAGCACTGTAATCCAGTCACTGCATCTGGTGTACACGCCAGCTTTCAGACGGCCAAAAAATGCTACACGTAACATTTTATGTCCAGCCGAAAGTCGGCATATATGCCGCAAAGCATCCGGCTCACCTCCGAATTTCATTACAGTTAATGGGGATCCGATGATGCACGGTGGTATCTGGCTATGTTGGATACGGTGAACTCTGGCAGTCTGTTCCTCTGCCTGTGAACCCAGCCTAAGGGATGTATTACACCAACAGGTTATCTGACTAATTTCTGTCCAATGAGATCAATAGTTGTATAACAAAGGATCTGTGTGTATAAACGGCCATCTGGCCAATGATTGGTCAGAAAATCTGTCAGATAATCTGTTGGTGTAATACACCCCCAACGTCTGCCATGTTTGACAGCTCTACTAACTACTTTAAGAAGTGCTAATTTAGATGAAAGTAAAGATTTCACATTTTGTGAAGATGACACCTCACCTTCGTACTCTGTCTTTCTCAACATAAATAGTGGTTGGCCTATTGTGTCTGCTACTTCAAATTGAACATTTTTAAGTGCCTGGTCAGTAACATCATTAGGAAACAATGTTCCAGTGATAGATAGCAGAACAGGGTCCATTTCTGAATGTCAGGTATCATTGTAAAATTCCTGAGAACTAAATTGTCCTCTTTAACCAAAGAGGAATGAAAGGCCAGCTGATCAAAATCTCTCACTACAGAAAATTCAAATATGGCCCATCTGTGAGAAAACAATTTTGATGGTGGGGTTCTACCTGACAAGGCCACCCTCAACATTTGCAGCTCACTCCATTTTCCCCTTTCAGAGGATGCTGTGGTGGAGCATGTCAGAGTTTCTGATTCCCAGTCCACCTCAGTGACCCACAGCAGCTATGTTGAAATAAATACTATGCCTCATTGCTGCTATGTGGAGATTTAAAGATGTGGTTAAAAACACCTTCATGTGTCCTTTCATAATACCTCAAACGAGGTGTATGTTTTCTGTGAGGGGAAATCACCTTACAGTCCGTATGTAATTGCTGAAACAATGGACTCAAAGGACAGCAACAATTGCAAGAATCCTAGCAAAGCAGGACAATTTACTTCACAAGAGAAAGAGGAGGCTGAGACAGCTCTTTCCTACTTGTCAGGTATTATGAATACAGCTGTTAAGATCTTCAGCTGAATCTCTGTAGTAATGGAGTTCATGAGGAGACATGAAGTACAGAGTTGTGAAGTAACTTGTCCTGCTGTGTGATTAGGACAGGTTTTGTGTGCACTAATAGGACGGCGGCCATTTTGTTTCTGCTAGTGATTGCTCCCTAGATGAAACAAGCCATTATAACTAATGAAAGGTATTTGGGAATCTATTTATAATAAAGTAATATTTAAGTATTTTCATTCTCTTAATTCCCGGAGAACCCCTTTAAAGTAGAACTCCCACAAAAAATGTTATTCTCTGACATGCTAGAAAGGTACATGATGTAATCTGTAGTGAATGTAATCTTCTCATCAGTGACTGTATTTGTGAGCTATAACCTCCCTTCTGATTCTCAGCTATGTAATGTGGCCAACTCTCTGATCTCCAACTGACACAGGACAGGACGTCTATGAGACTGACACTGAGGCTCCATTAGGAATACACAGAGAAACTGACTTCCTGTCCTCACATAAGAAGCTGTGTTAATTGGAAAGTCTAACTGCTGGTCACATGACACAGCTGAGGATCAGAAGGGAGGTTATAGCTCACAAATACAGACACTGGTGAGAAGATCACGTTCCCTACAGATTACATCATGTTCCTTTCTAGCAGGTCAGAGAATAACATTTTTTGCGGGAGTTCCTCTTTAAAGGGCCATATAATAGCTATTTATGAATATGGGATGCAATGCCATTTGACCTTATAAAACTGCACATCCCCAGTATATTTCAGTTGCCAGCAGAGACTCATTTGGAAATATACTGCTGACCACAGAAAGTATTTTATCTTTGCTGTCTAGTGATGATGTTAGTAGAAGACCTATGTTCCCACATCCTTGGATTTGTTCTTGTTTGTGTTCCGTTAGACATATCAAGTGGCTGCCTGTTATATAAGGCTTTCCTCGGTGGGTGCAAACAGCTATTCTGCTATCTTTACTTGTCTGAGTCACAAAGAAACAAAGAACTGGAACAAAGAGAAAGGCTTTTACTGGGAAGATACTAGAGGCAACAAAGCTAAAAGCATGTACTGTATGACTTCAAAGGATGGAGTCAGATGAAATGCACACCACGACAAACTTTGCATCGTGTCATATTACACATACACCCTGTGTATCCCTGGGCATCCTTTATAGAGGCACAATTGATCTATATCATTAGATTGTCATTTACATCAGCACCAGTTGATGTTTTAATTACTTTGTAATTTTTATAATTATTACTTCACAGTCTTAATACTACACCAGCCTATACAGCGGTGTTGTACAGAGAATGTATAGATTACACTGTTCTATGTCACCAGAAAAGCAAAAAAACTAAGACTGGCCAAAGATGTGATTCTCTAATTTTGCCTCCATTAAATTGCAGTCTGCTATAGGGAGCTTCTTGGCAAAGCACACTGTGATTCTTTACCCAAATGCCTTATATTTGGCTACATATACAGACATATATTGTCTGTCTGTATTATATAAAAATCATGTTTTTATATTAAACATATTTTTAACCCCTTCCAGACATAGCCAGTTTTTTCCTGATAGCCTTATTTTCCAAATCAGACATGTGCCCCTTGATGTGGTAATAATTTTGGAATGCTTTTACTACTAGTACAGCCTTCTGTTCCAGCATGGAATGCCGAGAATCGGCCAGACAAAAAACACTGCGTGCAGCGGTATTCCTCCGGCTGATTCTCGGTGTATTTGTCAGGTTTTGGGCCAGATGACGTTCTGGAAGCATCTGCCAACGCAACTGTGAAACTAGCCTTATACAAGCGATTTTACGATTGTTTTGTCATGACACATCGTACATACTTCAAAATAGTGGCAAATTTGGGTCGATATATTTTACCTTTATTTTTAAAGAAAATTCTATTCTTTACAGAAAATTAAAATGAGCAGTTTTTAAATTAAAATTTATCTGCTTTAGAAACAGATTATTACACACCGGATTATAAAACGTACCCAGGTTTTAGAGGAGGAAAATCAGAAAAAAATATTTTTCATCAGACCTCAGATCAGACCCCCAATCTTCATCAGACCCCCATATAAGACTCCCATATCAAACCCTATATGATACCTCAGATCAGACCCCCATATCAGACCTCAAATCAGACCTCAGATCAATGGACACTCTGCACAACCAGTCTCTTTTCCTGCACTAACTGCTCTCCTATCCTCCCTGGGTCCGCACTGCACTGTGACCAGACATCGCACTGCGCATCAGGTCATAGTGTGCACACTAGGCCCTAATGCTGTATGCTTAAAATGGGTGGCGTCTTCGGACCTTACTCAAAGGAGAGAGGAACAAAAAGACAAAAAAAGCGCACAATCGTGAAGTACGTAAAAACAGGGAGACGACAAACAGTTGTGTTAGAGGCTCACCTTGTATGGTTGTGCAGTAGGCACAACACTATGACTCATGTGGTACAAAATGATGGAGGATCGTATAGGTTCCGGATAATGCAGCCGCAGAGTAGTATCTTCTGGTTGGGACACCCAGTCCCACCAAAGAGGAGTGAGTGAATAAAGCGAAAACTGCTTGTTTGGCGCAATAGATCCAGAGTAGACGTCCACAGATATTATAAAGGATAATTCTTTTTTATTTATATTTTTGTTGTCTGGTAGGTGCACAACAAGTATCACAACGCGTTTCAGGGCTACCAAGGGCCCCTTCTTCAGGTTACAGACATAAATATCATATATAAAAACACACACTTATATAGGGTACAAACCTCAAGAAACCGCCAAAAAACAAACAAACGCATGAATGGGCGGAGCTTCCAGTGGGCGGAGCTTATAATAATAGGATATGTAAGTATATGCATCACGAACATAACATAATTGGTTTAAAAAGAACATTTCAACACCTCAGAGGAGGTGTTATACATATAGGAAGCATAGCCATATTAAAAACTCGTGATACTATGTGGGAGTCTCACAGGAAGTTTGTCATCAGGCTTACTATCAGCCATCCAGAAGCACACGCCAATTAAGGCCGTTATTCATTACACCTGATTTTTTTGTCATAAATACCCTCCTTCTTCTCCATACCCCTCAGATGCTTTTTCACCCCTGACGAAGCCATACCAGCGAAACGCGTCGGGTGAGTGTGGGGCTGCCATGCAGATGAAGGACTGGTGATGATGAATTGTTTGATGTTGGTATACCTTGGGTGTTTGATGTACTGTTTATTTCCTGCCCTGTACCATTGCATATGGTAGACTGTTTGGTCACTTGTGTTATTTACTATTGGTAGTTGTGGTTAGGTTATTTTATATTTATATATACCCTGGTATTTATGTATGTCCTTCATTACAGTATAATTATTAGTGCATGTGCATGTTCCCCACAATTGGGGTTGTATGTTTTTACTTGCTACCTCCCCCTACTGTGGATTCCTCCATGTTTTATGTATTTTACATCAATAAAGATTTTGTAATTCGTTATAGATTGGTGGTATAATTATTAGGGCACCACATAGTCTCTCTTGTAGGTTTTGTATGTAATGGTATGTGATTTTTGCCCAGTTATAGGCCTAGTGGTTCTATGTTTATATTTCCATACATAATAGTTGATGGAGCAGGGAGAATTTCTGAGCACAAGGCTACATTCACACGGCCGTTGTTTTCACGGCCTCCGAGCAGCATATTTTGCGGCTCAGATCGGGACCCATTCATTTCTATGGGGCCGCAAAAGATGCAGACAGCACACCATGTGCTGTGTGCATCCGTTGCAACGTACCGCGGTCCCGCAAAAATAAATAAATAAATAAATAGAACATGTCCTATTCTTGTCCGCAATTGTGGAACGCACATGGGCCGGTATCAGTGTTTTGCGGGCCCGCAAAACACAACGTTCGTGTGAATGTAGCCTAATTCTGAACCAAAAAGATTGGACCACATCTGATTACTTTCCTACACATAGATGTATATATATATATATACTTTACATTTTGCATTTGTTGCCTAGCCCACTCAAGCATTGAATTTTAACACATTCTTAAGGCATCAATTCACTATATGTTCTTGCATAGGACCCTGTAACTAATTCTACGTGCCTTTGCTAAACAAGCGTAAACATAAAGGGTTCCTTATAGGTAATAGGATGCCAATTCTAGAAATCTCTAATAAATAAAATAACTGAAATGAGATATGGTTGGAATTATTCCAGTGGCTATTTATACAATGTTTAGGAAAGAATTCTTCTATGTCAGGGTAAAGTGCAGCTGCTTCTTTCCTTGCTCTGGATCTACACTGCACTCGGATGTCTGATGAGTATAATAGAAGCTATAGACTGGCAGATGCTTTAATAAAAAAAAAAAGTTGCATCTGCTTATGCTGAAAATAGATTTATTTTTGGCCTAATTACTTGCAGCTAACTGTGGACATTCTGAAACTTGTCCTGAACATACTGCAATTAATTTGCTTTCGTTAGCCTGAGGCAGGAGCTGACTGAGAGAATCTGTGCACCCTCCACAGAAATTGTACTTTCATGTGTATGCAGGTATATAGGTAAAATCAACATTTGCTACTTGTCAGAAAAAGAATGTGAACATATAGGATTGTAAAATATGCAGGCTTAAGGCCCTTTTAGACGGGCCGATTATTCTCCCTGCCCGAGCGCCGATCAGCGATATCGGCGCTCGGGCAGGGAGCCTTTACACGGCCCGACGAATCGAGCGCCAGGCCGCACGAGTGATCGCTGTATCGCTCGTGCGGCCGGGAAGCTCCATACTGTCAGGCGCACATCGCCTGTTTACACAGGGCGATGTGCGCCCGACAGATTGGATCTTTTGGTTTCTACAAAAGATCCAATCAGCCGACGAACGAGCGTTTTGCTCGTTCGTCGGCTGATTAGGGCCACTTTTACACGGGCCGATTATCGGCACTAGCGTTCCTAGGAACGATTTTTCGGCCGATAATCGGCCCGTGTAAAAGGACCTTTACTCATTGTGACAATTTTAGGAATCTGAAAGGAAAGATAAAGAGCAAGGCATTACATTAATTTAAGGACTGCAACAGCAAAATTAGACAAAAACTAGTAGTACGCAAAACAGAAAACTTCAATGTATAAAAGATCTGCACACCTATGATGATCACAAATCTTATATGTTAATAGTATATAAATAAAGCCTTTTTCTATTATATCTATTTGCTAGGCTTTAATATATCATGTTGTATTATAAATCTACTGTTCACAGTGATTCATGTGACAAAATAGCTCAGAATCTAGTACTGTATTTTTTTGGACTATAAAATGTACCGGACTATAAGATGCACCTAGGATTCGGAGGAGGAAAATAAGAAAAAAAATATTTTCCATCAGACCTCAGAGCAGATCCCCAAATCAGACCCCATTCTTCATCAGCCCCCATTCTTCATCAGACCTCAGATCAGATACCAAAATCAGACTCTCAAGCTCCATCAGCCTCAATCAGACCCCATGTCCCCATCAGACTCAGATCAGACCCTCAATCAGACCCTATCAGGCTCAGATCATACTCCCCCAGCCCCACTCAGCCTCAGATCAGACCCCCAGCTCCACTCAGCCTCGGATGGCACCCTGGAGCCCCTAACAGGCCTCAGATCCGACGTTTTAAAAAAAACTTCCCTTGCTTACTTAGGACAGTGCTGCATATCCAGGATTCATCGCACCACTTCTTCCGGGTCCCGCTGTGTGCTGTGACCTGATGCGCATGGCGTCAGGTCATACTGCATGCCTACGTGCACTACATCCTGCTTCTGTGGTCGGTCTGAACACCACAGAGGGACCCAGAAGAAGACCAGGGGAGGTATAGCCACTGCAGTGCTGCCCTTACCTCCCCGTGCCTCCATAATGGAAGCGGTCATTAGCATTCAAACTATAAGATGCACTGCAACTTCTCCCCCATTTTGGGGGGAAAAAAGAGCACCCATAAATATGGTAATTCCTATCCTCAGGATAGGTCATCAATATCGGAAACCGGACTAGGTCTTTAAAGGGCCTGTCATAGGTATAAAAATTATTCGTAAAATAATAATAAAATAGATATATTCACCCTCACAGATCCCCGCTGCTCCCATTCTAATGCTTATCGGGTTCTCACTGGTCTTTGCTCACTGTTCCCATCTCGATACATAGAAAATACCCAGAGATGCCATCTAAGAGAATCACTGGTTGGGATGAGTCACCGCTGCAGCCAGTAAAGGGCTGAGAAGGCATATGCAGGCATTTCATGTTTGTTGAGAACCGTCAAGGAAGGAAAGACCAGAGAGGACCTGGTAAACATGAGAATGGAAGCAGCAGGGGTATTATGCGGGTGTATATGGCTTCTTTTATTATTTTACCACTGTCTGAGGCTGCCTGCATTCATTTCTATCCCCTAGATAGCCCAATTAATACAGACCCCACCTCTTTATTCTCCATGGTATTGTAAAGATAGTATAGTATTGTATTACATAGTGCTATTATGATGTAACCTGTGAAAATTGCTTTTGTTTGAGCAATGTATGACATTACTATTGAGGCACTGTACGGCACTATTATGTCTCCTACATGGCATAGCTAGTAGAATTGTATATAGCACTTTTATGAGGCTTTTAGGGCACAATTATATAGGTACTGCCCATTATGCTTCCCTTATGCTTCATATATTCATATTCTCCAACCAGCAGTCTTGCATGAATAGACCTGTCCTCTACCTATAAGTCATTGGTCGAGCAAATTAAAAATGCTATTTTTAACATCTAATCAATTATTTTTATACTTTGTATTGATAGAAATGTCATCTACTACAGCAGTGGAAAAACATGTATAATGTAGCTGTATCTGCACTGCATCAGGTCCCTGAGTAATGTATACAATTGGCACAGCGCACTCCTAACAGTCACAATGTCTCCATTCTAATTTAAATTAACAGGTCTTGTTGATAAACCAAAGTTCAGATCCTACATGCCTCTGGACTGTGAATATACTCAGATGTCAGGCAGTATATATATTCATAGAGTCTGAATTTTAACAGGAATGCCGCTCATTATTAGGCAATATTAAAACTGTGAAACACCACTTCTATTAGGGGAGGTTTTCAGTTTGGCAGTATATTTTGAACCAGTAGAAGTGAACGGAGGATTCTGGGAGTTGTAGTTCCAGAACAGCTGGTCTGCCGGAGGTTGCTGATCCCTGGTATAGAGAGATAATGGAGTGCCTCCAAATGTTCAAAAATACTATCTACCCATCAAAACAGCAAATGTGAATGACATGAAGTGTATTATTATGCTATATTTTATATAGTTGCAGTATACTGTTCTGTTTCAGAGAGAGGTAGCAATGTAGAGCTCATGCATATAGCATAAGGTGTGCCCAGACCTCAATGCTGCAGTACACGGAATCCCTAAGCTTCTGTACCATGGAGCCATATGTACAATGCATTCAGAAAGTGGCCTAGTGCTAAAATGAAATCACATTCGCCCCATCATTCTGCACTCAATACAAATACAATAACAAAGTGAAAACAGAAAAAATGTTTTGCATGGACACTATTCAGATCCTTTAATAGGACACTTAAAATTTAGATCTGCAGGCTTCCCATTTCTCTTCATCATCTTTGAGATATTTCTACACCTTGATTGGTTTGATTGATACCACCTGAGGTATAAGGTCTCACTGGTGATAATTAGAGCAAAAAGCAAGCCATCAGGAGGAAAGAACTGTTCGTAGACCTCAGAGACAAGATTGTGTGGAAGCACAGATCTGGAGAAGGGTATAAAAAATTCTGCTGCACTGAAAGTTTCCAAAAGCACAGTTGCCTCCATAATTCTTAAATGGAAGAAGCTTGGAACAACAAGGACTCTTCCTAGAGCTGGCCAACCCACCAAACCAAGTAATAAGGGGGAAGGACCTTAGTAACGTAACAAGGTGACCAAGAACCCAATGGTCTCTCTGACTGAGCTCCAAAGATCCTGTGTGCAGATGGGAGAAACTTCCAGAAGGTCAACCATCACTGCAGCACCTCACCAAAGAAATGTTAAACCCACCTGGAGTTTGCAAACAAATACCTAAAGGACTCTCAGAGTGTGAGAAATGAGATTCTCTGGTCTGATGAAACCAAGATTTAACTTTTTGGACTCAATTTCAAGTGTTATGTCTGGAGGAAACCAGGCACTGCTCATCACCTTCCCAATATCATCCCTACAGTGAAGCATGGTGGTGACAGCATCATGCTGTGGAGTGTCAGGGGCTAGGACATGGAGACTGGTCAGAGTTGAGGGAAAGCTAAATGTACAAAGAACAGAGATATTGTTAATGAAAACCTGATCCAGAGTGCTCTGGACCCCAGACTGGGCTGAATGTTTACCTTTCAACAGGACAATGACCCTAAGTACACAGTCAATACAACACAAGAGTGGCTTAGGGACAACTCTGTGAATGTCATTGAGCCCAACCAGAGCCCTGACTTGAACCCCAGTGAACATCTCTGGAGAGATCTGAAAATAACTGTCCACTTATAGGCCCTGAGTATCTGCAGAGAAGAATGGCAGAAAATCTTCAAATCCAAGTGTGTAATACTATGTGGCATCATACCCAAGAAGACTGAAGGCTGTAATCAGTGCCAAAGGGGCTTCAACTAAATCCTGAATAAAGGGTCTGAATACAATGCAAGCTTTTAGTTTTTCATTTTGAATAAATGATCAAAAATGATGTTGAACATTCTGTTTTCACTTTTTCATTGTGGAATACTGAGTGCAGAATGATGGGGGAAAAACTGGATTTTTTTTTATTTTAGCACAAGGCTACAACATAAAAATGTCAAAAAAGTTAAACAATTAGAGACTTTCGGAATATACTGTACCTCATGTTCCACTGTACATGTATTATTCCACCATACAGCACATAATTATGGATTTATTCTTCCTTTAACCAATGCTTCTAGAGGCAAATAGGCTCATAATACAACATCCAATGCAGCATGATACATTTCTGTTCTGTATGGATTCCATATGAATAGACAGAAACAGCTGAGTATTTCCCTTTGTGAAATTGGAGTATATGGAGGTAAAGTGTAAAATCATAGACTTCTATGGGAACTGTATTTTATGGCTCCATAGAACTTGGAGCTTGTATGTAATTATGTAGTTATTATTTTCCTACACCACATGCAGAACCCACACTAAGTAAGGCCTAGTAGTAATACATGTTGAAGTTTGAGAAGGTTGAGTCTGAATGGTGATTCTAGAGCTGCGTAGTAATACATAGTAACATAGTAACACAGTTTATAAGGCTGAAAAAAGACATTTGTCCATCCAGTTCGGCCTATTTTCCTACAAGTGGATCCAGAGGAAGGCAAAAAAAAAACCTTGTGAAGTAGAAGCCAATTTTCCAAATATTAGGGAGAAAAATCCTTCTAGACTCCAATCAGGCAATCAGAATATCTTCCTGGATCAATGATTTTGCCCAACACACGCTGGTCGGCCTCCGTGTTTTTGCGGATCCGCAACAACATGGCCGTCTGAACGGCCCCTTACTCTCCAGAAATACATCCAGGCCCCTCTTGAACTCACCATCACCACCTCCTTAGGCAGAGGGTTCCATAGTCTCACTGCTCTTACCGTAAAGAATCCTCTTCTATGTTTGTGTACTCAGTGCCTTCATAGAGGGGGGTCACAAAATTACACAAAATTATGATAGTTGATAACAGGCTGTTTAATCAAGACTGTCACCAGAAAATTCACTGTTACCTTTCACTTAGTAATCTGTTCCTTCATCCTGAAGAAAAAAATGCTTTAAGTTAATCTATATGCAAATAAGCAGTTAAGTGCACAGAGCAAGTACCCTGTGCACCTTTGCTTCTCCTGCTTCCTCTGCCAACTCCTCCCTTTGTTGACTGACAGGGCCAGGTTCTTGTATAGTCATCCTGACTTGCACTGTCAATCAAGAAGGGCTGGCAGAGGGAGCAAGGGTGCATGGAGTGACTTGGGCCCGCCCTCAGTGCACTTAACAGTTCATCTGCATGTGAATCAAAACTAAGTGAAAGATATCATTACCTTCAGCTGAGCTAGCCCTACAAAACCTTGTGCCTGGTGTAGGGAGCCCTCTCACGTTGCAGAACTTTTGTTGTGGATTATGCTGCAGAATTAGTTGTAGATTTTTCTTTAATGGAATAGGATGGGTATTTGTGGGTGAATTATATTGCAGACTTCTGTGCAGATTACATGTCCTTTGAAATGAATGGAGACATTCAGCTACAGGAACATTATTTGTGTTCTGTCCCAGTACAAAATTAATATTCCGCGCAGACAGAATGCAGGTATTGACACTTTTCATCCCTATAGACTAACATAGGGGATGTCGTTAAGTTGCAGATTTTGTTGAGGAAAATACTACAACGTGTGAGGGTACCCTTTAAGGGGTTGTCTCACTTCAGTAAGTGGCATTTATCATGTAGAGAAAGTTAATACAAGCCACTTAGTAATGTGTTGGTATTATCCATCTTGCTTCCTTTGCTGGCTGTATTCATTTTTCCATCACATTATACACTGCTAGTTTCCATGTTTACAGACCACCCAGCAATCCATCAGTGGTGGTCGTGCTTTCACACTATAGCAAAAAATATCAGCCTCTCTGGTGGCCAGGAGCATGGGAGCTCAGATAGGTCGGTGCTTTTTCCTATATTGCACAAGCACGACCACCACTGATGGATTGCAGGGTGGTTGTAACCATGGAAACGAGCAGTGTATAATGTGATGGAAAAATGAATCCAGCCAGCAAAGGAGGCAATATGGACAATAACAATACATTAGTAAGTGACTTGTGTTAACTTTCTCTACATGATCAATGGCACTGAAGTTAGATAACCCCTTTAACTGTGAATTTCGGTGACAGACTCTCTTTATATACATTTTTCAATACAAACGTTACTTCAAAGTTTCAACATTCCGAGCATGTTTTTTTAGAATTACACTCATACATATAACACACTTTAATTACCCAGGAAGCGTTCTTATCAAAGCTTTATTGAACAAAGTGGAGTATGGATGCCTGTAGCAAAATTCATAACCTAGTATAAAGCTTTCAGAGTGAGGTCAGTGTCTGCTATGTGGGTCATCTGATCAATCCCGGTGGTCTGAAAGGAACTGCTACTGCTTAACAACTTTATGATTTTTTGTAGTTGTGTTATTTGTAGAGATGAGCGAACTTGTGTTTTCAAGTCTGGCATACAAGGTTTGGGTTATCTAAGAATTCCGTTATGGATTCCGCTACCACGGACCATAACTTATAGTTCGTAGTAGCGGAATTGTTAGATAACCCGAACCCGAACTTGTACGCCAAAGTTAGCTCAACACTAGTTATTTGCGGTGTCCACTGCATGTGCGTATACAGAACCCTGCAAAGTAATATGTGACAAAAAAAAGTCCAGCACTGCTTGGAACTAACTTTAGCAACATACATACATTGTGCAGAGAACATCCCCATTTGGAGCTGACTGTCACTGGCTATTAGGATCTATTTCTATAATACCTAGGCCCTAGCACCACCATTCTGACATAAGCCTCTTGTGGACATCTATAACTACAGTATATAGCACCTGAACAGTCGTTTGCGGTTGTTTTTGTACCTTAGCTTTGAGCTTTTCACCAGCACAGTATGTCACTTTGGCATCTACTGGTGCCAAAATAGGGATAATAAATTGACTTTCCAATATTAACTTCTTCTTTTTTTCTTCTTAATCTGATTTTTATTAAAATTTTGTCAGCACACATAAAGCAGTTAAAGAAACAAGCAAAGTGCCCTGTGAGTTTCATTTAGCTGAAAAGAATACATACATCTTTACATGGTCCATTTCAGTTAGCCAATACCGTACTCCTCACATGGGGCAAATGGGTTGTAAGGGTCTTAGGAGTCTTTGAATAACCAAATATTACATAAAGCAAATAAAGTAACAACCACAAAAAGCTGAGAAAAGGGAGAGAATGGAAGAAATTAGGGAAGAGGGGTGAGAAGGAGACATGGAGAGAAAGGAAAAACAGGGGAAGGGGGAATTGAGGGAGAAGTGGAGGGGAGATGGGAATAGGGAGTAAGTTCCAAGTGTTCAGGATACGAGATAGAATAAAAGATCCTTAAAGGGGTTTTGCGATTTGCATAAGCATCCTTTTAAATAATCATTTAACAAGTTTATTTCTCCTGTTCTGGACTGTGGTCACATGAACATGTCCTCGCAGCTCTTTATTTATTTACGTTATGCACTTATATAGCGCTACTATATTCCGCAGCGCTTTACAGAGATTAGCATTACTCTGTCCCCAGTAGGGCTCACAACCTTTAAATCAAAGTTCCCTATCAGTATGTCTTTGGAGTGTGGGAGGAAACCGGAGTACCTGGAGGAAACTCACACAAACACGTGGAGAACATACAACCTCCATGCAGATCTTGCCCTTGGTTAGATTTGAACCCAAGTCTGAGCCACCGTGCTGCCCAACTGTGATGTTATGTCCATGAGTGTGTCAAAGAAGTAAAAGCAAGAGTGATAGGAGAGTGTCTCAGTAACTAGCTAGGTGGGAGGAGCTATAAACTAGCTGAGTGTTGTTAGGGGTGGTACTGGAGCTGTGCATCATGGGTTTGGTTGGATATAGGAACAGGAAGTGCTACATACAGCATGGGAACAAACCAGAGGGATTTGTTGACATGGTAAAAATGGATAAAAACAAAAAAATCATGAAGAAGATGTACATGAGGTAAGCAACTATATGAGTGTATCTGAGTAATTCCAGAAAAACCCTTTCACCCTGTTTGGTGTGTGTACCTGGTCTAACCAGGTGGGAAAACAGTAGGCCAGTCTTAAAGGGAATCTGTCACCAGGGCATTTACTATAAACAAAAAGGAGGTGGTAGCAGAGAAAGTAGGAGGAGCAAGGGTGCACAGAGTGACTTAGGCCCCCCTTTGGTGCACTTAACTACTCATTTGCATAAAAGTACATTTTATCCAAAATGAAGCAGCTGATCACTAAGTAAAAGGTACCAATAGACTCAGCTGAGCTAGCTCTACAGGGCATTGTGTCTGGTTTAACAGTGACGTTCCTGGTGACAGATTCCCTTTACTGGGGGTCGGGGCAGTCAGATGAGCACAACCTGGGAAAAATATTACCGGTTTTCCACCATAAGTGATTTCAATCAGTGTTTATGGTCTAATTCAGTAATCCATTTTCTGGTTATAGGAGCCTCTATTGATTTCCAGAGTCCTATGTTCTTCTTTAAGTAGAAGAATCAAGTCTAAGTGCCATCTTATAACATCAAATAGCATAATTTAAAACACAAAGGAAACTAGTGGATAATGGTATGCCTTTGCTACAACAATGTTTTGCCTGTGACTTTTAGCATTTATCCATGCCCCCTTTCCGCTCACATAGAACTATTGTAAGTGAACACAATAGTGGCCATTGTATAGGCTTCTATGCTGTGCAGCAAATAGCTGTCACTATAGATACATGGTTACATGTCTTATTATGTCACTGTAACCGAGATCCTCCTGTGTACAACTGAAAAAAAATAAACCAAATTGCTTTGTGGAAATAATTTTCCAGCCAGACCATAAGTTAAACAGATCTGCACAATACATCTGCACAATACAACCTTAGGAGCAGCCTGTTGTGGGTAATCACCACTTGTGATGTCCTCTGGAGAGCTTCTTGTTCCATTGCGTATTGTTAAGATCATTTCAATTTAGGCCCTGGGAGAAGACTAATGTATATGCCGAAAAACAGAAACCCTAAATTCAATATTCTCTGCTCTGTTTCCTTGGTGGGTGATAGATGATGAACAATATGCTATGTAGGCTGTGAAAATGTCATGATTTCAATGCTAATAATGAATTACAATGCAAATTTGACAAAAGTACGAAGTTATGAAGCGTTCATGGTAAGAAGTTTTAAAATATCTAATTAAAGGGGTTTTCCAGGCTTTTAATATTGATGACCTATCCTCAGAATAGGTCATCAATATCAGATCGGCGGGGTACGAAACCCAGCACCCCCACCGATCAGCTGTATGAAGAGAAGGTGTGCGCAGTGCACATGTGCCGTCTCCCTTCTCTCTTACTGTTCGTTTTTGCTATGTCTATGGCAAGCAGGAAGAGAGAAGAGAGATGGTACGTGCACACTATGTGCGCCTTCCCTTCATACGACTGATCAGCGGGGGTGCTGGTTGTCGGACCTCCACCGATCTGATATTTCGCTATGTCTATGGTGAGCAGGAAGAGAGAAGGGAGACACACACGCACACTACCCTTCATACAGGTGATCGGCGGAGGTGTCAGGTGTCGGACCTCTGCCAATCTGATATTGATGACCTATCCTGAGGATAGGTCATCAATATTAATAGCGGAGAACCCCTTTAAATTCTATCTCCAAGAAAGAAATAAAAGGAAGCTTTGGCGGGATGAGTGGTCCACGGTCCGTAATTTGGTGAGAAGGCCTGCCTAGAGGGTGAATTAAATAAATTCCCCATCTCACCTTTAACCCCTTAGGCTCTATTCACACGACCGTATGTATTCCGTGTCCGTATAAAAACGGAACGGAAGACATATGGAAAGTCTTCCGTAGTGTTCCGTAATTTTGCGGACCCATTGACTTTAATGGGGCTACGGACGTGTTTTGTGGCCAAGTATAGGACATGTTTCCTTTTTTTGCGGGAGAACTTCCGTAATATACGGATGCGGAATGCACACGGTGTGCATTCCACATTTTTTTTCTCCTATGGAAAAATGAATGGGTCCGTATGGTTCCGCATCTTATCCGCAAAAATGCGGATAAGATACGGAAATGAACATACGGTCGTGTGAATGGGGCCATAAAGGGACACGTGAAGTTGTATTTTTTAAACCCAGCATCCATAGAAAGAATGTTGAAAAAAATATTCTCCTTCTGTAGCAGTCAGGACAGGGATAAAGATAAGTAACCCATTCTTTAGTTGAATGCTGCCGTGAAGGAAAGATAGTAGTCACATTATCTGTTAGTAAAATAGTAGATTTGTAGAATTTCAATAACACTATGACAGCGCTATAGTTCTCTAGATAAAGATGCCCACAGAAGTGCATTGCATTGATTGTAATGTATGATCCTCTAATTGAGTCTCTCATCACCCTTCCCACTCTGGTCACAGTGAATAATATGAGTTAGAAAGTCAAGCAGGGTATAAAGGGGCTAAGTACAGGGTATTATAATGGGGCATAGAACAAGGTATAATATGGGCACAGTACAGGGTATCATAATGTGGTACAGTACATGGTATAAAGGTGCTCAATGCAGGGTAGGGGTCAGTATCTGGATAGGTCATCAGTATCTGATCGGTGGGGGTCTGACACCTGGGACCCCCACTGATCAGCTGTTTGAGAAGGCACTGGTGAACACAGTAGAACCACGGCCTGTTCTCAGCTCACCAAGTACAGAACATTCACCAAGAACATTCATTTCAATGGGGCTGATCTGCACCCAGGCCTTGTGACCAATGAACGTGACATCACATAGCCTAGGCAAAGCTGTAAGAAGGCCGCAGCGCTACTGCCTTCTCAAATAGCTGATTGGCTGGGGTCCTGCATGTCAAACCACCACCAATGAGATACTGATGACTTATCCAGACATATCCATCTTGGAAAACCACTTTAAAGAGTTATTTCTAGACCTGGCGGTGACAGCCAGCAACCACAAGTGATGGTGTGGGCCCCACTCTTGAGCCTGCGCCATCGCCGTGATGTACTATTACAGCGCTGAGCTTTAAGTACCAGTACTCTGTGTTGTAATAGCATGTCACAGAGCTTGTCTGGTTTCCCATACCCTATATTCTCAGGATCATTAACATCAGATTGGTGGGGGCCTTGTTCTAGATTTATCAGCTGTTTTCTCTACACTTGTTTTTCTAATTTAACTTTCTCTGTGATAGCCTGCTCACTGAAGGATCAGATTACATCATTCTATAAAAGGCTATGGAGAGGGGAGGGGGGAAAACTGCAGAGAGAAACAGAGACAGACAAAATATGCCCGATACAAGTCATATAATGGTCAGTTATTGTATTATCACTCACACATATGGCAGATTATTCTGAAAAGTTATCTGAAAGTTCACATTAAAATTGGGAAAAACCCTTCTGAAAATGTCACTTTTTTATTGCAGATATAACATATTTTTCACTTTACAAGATACAGCCTATGATAAGACGTACTGCAGGTTTTAGAGGAGGAAAAATAAGAAAACATATTTTTTTCATCAGATTTCAGTCAGATCAGCCCTCAAATCAGACCCCCATATCAGATCTTCAAATCAGACCTCCATATTATATCTTCAAATCAGACCCCCATATCAGATCCTCAGATCAGATCCCCAAATCAGATGCTCAGATTAGGCTACTTTCACACTTGCGTTTGCAGGATCCGTTTGTAAGGTCCGTCACAGGCTCTCACAAACGGTCCTGAACTGATCAGTTTTGTCCTCATGCATTGTAAGTCAATGGGGACGGATCCATTTTGTCTGACACAATAGAAAACGGATCCGTCCTCTATTGACTTTCAATGGAGTTCAAGACGGATCCGTCTTTGCTATGTAAAAGATAATACAAACGGATCCGTTCAGAACGGATGCAGGCGGTTGTATTATCATGACGGATCAGTTTGTGAGAGCCTGGGCGGATCTCAAAAACGGATCCTGCAAACGCAAGTGTGAAAGTAGCCTTAGACCCCCGTATCAGATCCTTACATCAGACCCCATATCAGGACCTCAGATCAGACTTCCATATCAGGGCCTCACGTCACCCCCATATCAGATCCTCAGATCATACCCCTATATCAGGACCTCACATCACACCCCCATATAAGATCCTCAGGTCATACCCCCATATCTGGATTTTAGATCAGACACCCATCAGACCTCTATGCCAGACCCTTTTATAAGACCTTAAAATAAATAAATTCACTTACCTCTTCTGTTTCACCCCGCACCCACTGTATACTAGTGAGTGCTTCCATAATGGAAGCACTCACTAGTATTTGCTTTATAAGATGCACTGACATCCCTCCCCCCTTTGGGGGAAACAAGTGCGTCTTATAAAGCAAAAAATACAGTAGTTGGTGCAAAACTTGGTGACTGAAGTGCATTTTAACACCGTAGTGACATAACTTATTTTTGCTTCAGGGACCAGTAACATTTCCCCCTCTGTGTTTCAGTGACCATTTTCTTTTTTTCTTTTTTTTCTTCAATTTAGCCATATGAATTTTATGGGACGAGTTGTAGTTTTGTTTTTTTTAAGAACCATTTTGGGGTACATAAAGTGTATTAAATAACTTTTATTATCTTATTTTTAAGGGGAGAAGATAAAGAACAGTTAATTTTAAAGGGAACCTGTCACCTACAATTTACTACTTAAACTGAGCCTTGCTAGATATATAATGTGTCTCTAATAACATACTCTCCTATACATTTAATTAAATCTGAAAGCGATTTCTCAAACTTTAGTTCGTTTTTATATTTCCCGCCATTTATGTTAATGAACCAGAAAAGAGTCATATCTTACCTCAGTCACAGAGAAGAGTCATATTTTCTTGCAGTCACGCTCCTCAGCTCCGCCTCAGAAACGCCCCATATACAGGAAGTCTCGCGCATGCGCAGTCTTCATTATGTGCAAGTCCCATAGTAGATACCACGTGATCTTCTGTGACGCTGCGTAATGCTCCCTGGCTTATTTCTTCCCCTGCCACTTCCTCCACTCTCCCTCAACCGAGCTACTGTAACTGCGGCGTATAGGAGCTCGCTATAATACAGGTCGGGTGCCAGCCATGCGATTCCGGGCCAGCACCCGCCTGCTATACTTTTATTATGCATAGTTCTCATCATTGGTGGGGCAGTGGGACCCCCATTCCACACTATATTGAACAGTGGTGGCGCAGTGCGCCCTTCTCCACTCTCCTATTGTTCTGATAGGGGCAGCAGCACAAGGGGTAGAAACAGACCTTGTCCTTCTCCCCTATGCTGCAGAGGGAACATGGAGCGTACTGACAGCAGCGCGCACCATGTTCTCTGATACTAGGCTGTGCAGTAGCGCAGCTTAGTATCAGTAAATGCCAAGTATAGTGGCAAATGGCGACAAGACTAAAAAGTCTTGTCGCAATTTGCAAATTCAGACATATGGTGCGCTGACACCTCCTACATTCTCAGTCCTCCTCCATACAGTGTAATACGTTGTGACTTCTAAAATACCTGGAGCTGTTTGACAATGCCGGTAAAATAACTAGCAGTGCTACAGGAACCAACTAGTGAGTTCTTCTATCCCGGGGGACTGAATATCTCTGAACAATGTGCACGTAGTAGCGTGAGGGGGAGGGGACAAACTAAACTGTGATTGGTCAATCAAACAGAGGAAGCACGCAAGCGCGTGATCTTGGCCGAGATTACAAGCTGGGATGAAGAAGAAAGCTTGTCAATCAAAGCCTAGGGGGAGGGAAATAGGATCACATGGTGTGAGGGGGGAGGAATTAATTATGCTAATTAGCATAACGGCGGGAAACGTTTATAGGGCGATTATTTTTCACATGTTGGTCCACAGAACATTCTGGAGGTATCCATGGGGACTATGATAGGAAAGAAGATTAAAGGTAAGTTCAGTTTAATGGGCAAAAACATGGTGACAGGTTCCCTTTAACATTACAGTATTTTGTGGTATTTATTTTTATGGCATTCACTGTGTGGTCTTTTTTTATCTTTATTCTGTAGGTCAGTACAATTATGATGACGGCAAATTTATGTAATTTTTATTATGTTATACTACTTGCATGATAAAAACACTTGTTTTTACAAAATAATGTTTTTGTGTAACTGCATTCCAAGACCCAGAATATTTTTATTTTTCTGACGAGATTTAAATATTTCTCGCTAGCGATAATGTCACATTAGGTAGGGAATGGTGCAGCCCTAAACTCCACCCAGACCACTGTCCCTAGCTACTTGGACTATCCGCCCTAAATAGCGCCGTCCAACTGGATGACGGTCCTAAGCCTGACTAATTACAGAGGACCTAATCTGGGTAAAGAGTCACATCACATGACCAAAGGAGAGACAACATGCAGTGAAAAATACCAAGCAGGGTCCAAACCAGAGGCAATATCAGCAGACAGATTTGAGGTCACAAACAGGCAGCAGGTCAGAGATCCAGATTCCAGAGAGCATACAACAAAGCTTGTGGGGAAGGAAAACCATTCAGAGGCAATTATGGACAGTGGCTGCCTGTTTAAATACCGTGCCAACAGGCAGCATGATGCCGAGCTCTCTGCTACCTCATTGGCCAATCAGCCCCAATATCAGCTGGGCTGGTTGCCACTGTTATAGAGTGACGCCGGCATTGCCACAGTAGAGAGGCTAGACTCGCTGCCAGAGCACAGATGTGTAAGTTCATAACAAAGATAATGTTTTTCACTCTTCCTACAACCTGTCAGCATCCCCAATGCCCCCTTCTCCTCCTCCAGACTAGCTGAGATTACAGCCTGCTGAAGGGGGAAGACTGCTTTAATCCTTCTTATGTCAGGCGGCATAGCAGCTAGAGAAGTGAGCCTGGTCTTGTTTGAAAGCTTTAAAGCAAGACCAGGATAATAGCATTAGCTGCTAAACATTGGAGATATAGCTTGTAGAAATCAGGTCGGGAGTAAAAGCAGCTGAAACCTACTTTCACTTTCAGCTTCTATCACTTCCAACCAGATTTCTAGAGGCTATATCTCTCAATGTAGAGTAACTAATGCTGCGATTCTGGTTATGTTTTAAAGTCTATATTGCAAACTTGTTTCAAAACATAGATTACTACACAGCCCAAGATATTAAGAGTTAAAGCACCCCCTCACGATTCTGCCAGAGCTCTGCTGGGGCTGAACTGTCCATTTCTCAATGCCTGAGCAGAGCTCAGGCAAAACTGTTAGGGAGGTCCCCTTTCACCATTAGTGTTTGCGCTAGTAATGGAACCCCTGGCAGCAAAAATACGTGCAGACTCTGAGGTCGCTGGAATATCAGTTGGAAGGTTCACTCATAAGTTGGGCCTCTATGCAGATGACGTAATATTATCCCTTACGAAACCGGAAAAGTCCCTTTCAGCAGTCACTAGAATATTAAACGAATACGCTATGGCCTCAATGTACAAATTAAACGCTACAAAGTCGCAAATCCTCCCCTTCTGTGTCTCTGATCTCCTTAAAAAACAAATATTAGATAACTTTCCATTACAATGGGCTCCAGATAGGATATCTTATTTAGGTATCCAGTTAACCTCTCGTCTTGGGGATTTAGTTCGGTCCAACTTCGCCTCCTTGCGTGAAGAACTCCAAGCAGATTATATTAAATATTCTCAACAATTTATGTCTTGGATGGCGAGAATAAACACGGTTAAAATGCTTATACTACCGAAAATTCTATATAAATTCCGATGTATTCCTCTTCTCATTCCTACCAACACTCTGAAATCATTGCAAGCAGACCTACTTAAATATATTTGGGATAATAAACCCCCTAGAGTTGATAGGCGTGCACTTTACCCTAAACTGCAGGAGGGGGGATTGGGAGTCCCGGACATCTCCCGGTATTATAGAGCTAATCTCATTGAACAAACTAGGGAATGGTGGTCTCCTTCTTCGAATCATCAGTGGTTAGAGGTAGAGTCTAAATTTGCAATTAAGGATTCTCTTAAAGGATTATTGGCTGCACATTCTTTGGCTTCACTTCGGGGGGCCCCGCCTCTCTTGACCATGCGGACGGCAGTTTGGACTTGGTGCCATCAAATCAAGGATAGAGGATTATTTATCCCCAGTGCCTCAGAAATTCCTTTAACCCCTTCAGCCCCGGGCCTGTTTTCACCTTCATGCCCAGGCCATTTTTTGCAAATCTGACATGTGTCACTTTATGTGGTAATAACTTTGGAACGCTTTTACTTATCCAGGCCATTCTGAGATTGTTTTCTCGTCACATATTGTGCTTCACGACAGTAGTAAATTTTTGGCAAAATATTTCATTTTTATTTTTTAAAAAATACCAAATTTACCAAAAATTTTGAAAAATTTCCAAATTTCCAAATTTCAATTTCTCTACTTTCAAAATACATAGTAATACCTCCAAAAATAGTTATTATTTTACATTCCCCATATGTCTACTTTATGTTGGCATCATTTTATAAATGTCATTTTACTTTTTTGGGACGTTAGAGGGCTTAGAAGTTTAGAAGCCATTTTTCAAATTTTCACCAAATTTTCCAAAACCATTTTTTTAAGCACCAATTCAGATATAAAGTGATTTTGAGGGGCTTACATAATGAAACCCCCCATAAATGACCCCATTTTAGAAACTACACCCCTCAAATTATAAAAAACTGCTGTTACAAACTTTGTTAACCCTTCAGGTGTTCCACAAGAATTAAAGGAAAATGGAGGTGAAATTTCAAAATTTCAATTTTTTGGTAGATTATTCATGTTAATAATTTTTTTCTTGCAACACAGTAAGGGTTAACAGCAAACTAAACCTCAATATACATTGCTCTGATTCTGCAGTTTACAGAAATACCCCATATGTGGTGGTAAACGTCTCTATGGGTTTGTGGCAGTGGTCAGAAGGAAAGGAGCGCCATATGGATTTTGGAGGCAGATTTTGCTAGAATAGTTTTTAGGCACCATTTTGTAATTGAGAGACCCTGACGTACCCCTAGAGTGGAAACCCTCAAAAAGTGACCCCATTTTGGAAACTACACCCTTCAACAAATATATTAAGGGGGGTACTGACCACTTTGACCCCCTAAGTGTTTTACGGAATTTGGAAACACTTGGCTGTGAAAATGAAAAATTTCATTTCTTCCAATAAAATGTTGCTTTAGCCCCAAATTTTTTGTATTTTCATAAGGGGTAACAGGGGAAAAGCACCACATAATTTGTTACCCATTTTCTCCTGAATACGGCAACACCCCATATGTTGTGGTAAACTGATGTGGGGGCACATGGCAGGACTCAAAACAGAAGGAGCGCCATATGGATTTTACAACACAGATTTTGATGGAATGGTTTGCGGGAGCCATTGATTTTTATTTTTTTGAGTTATTGTCTTATGTGGGGGCTCGTTTTTTGCGGGATGAGCTGATGTTTTCATTGGTACCATTTTGGGGTACATAAGACTTTTTGATCGCTTGGTATTACACTTTTTGTGAGTCAAGGTGAAAAAAATAGCTGTTTTGGCATAGTTTTTTAAAAAATTTTTTACAGCATTCACCAGAGAGGGCAAATCATGTGATATTTTTACAGAACAGGTTGTTACGGACGCGGTGGTACCCAATATGTCTAACATTTTTATTTTTAGAAAGCTTTACACATTAGATGCATTTTTGAACAGAATAAAATCTTTATTTTGTGTTGCCATTTTCAGAGAGCCATATTTTTTTCAGTTTTCGGGCGATTGTCTTAGGTATGGTATCATTTTTGCAGGACAAGATGACGGTTTGATTGGTACCATTTTGGGTCAAATACGCCTTTTTGATCTCCTGCTATTACACTTTTTGTGAGGCAAGAGGGAAAAAAATGGCTAAATTGGCATAGTTTTTTTAACAATTTTTTTACAGCATTCGTCTGGGGGGCCATCTCATGTAATATTTTTATAGAGCAGGTTGTTACGGACGCGGCGATACCCAATATGTCTAACTTTTTTATTTTTGGAAAGTTTTACACATTAGATTTATTTTTGAACAGAATAAAATCTTTTTTTTGTGTTGCCATTTTCTAAGAGCCATATTTTTTTTATTTTTTGGGCGATTGTCTTAGGTAGGGTATCATTTTTTGCGGGACGAGATGACGATTTTATTAGTACCATTTTGGGATAAATACGCCTTTTTGATCGCGTAGTATTACACTTTTTGTGGGGGAAGGTGACCAAAAAATGGCTGTTTTGGCACTGTTTTTATTTTTTATTTTTTACTGTGTTCACCTGGCGGGATGGATTATGTGATATTTTTATAGAGCAAGGTTGGTCTACATCATCTAGACCAAATATTGGATGGTTCCATTATCAGAAGCTTTGAGTCACTACACCATACTTATCATCTGCCTAATACTTGTTTTTACCAATACTTACAGATCCGACACTTTCTGCATTACATTGAACTACCCCTAGCTCACGCAACTGGAGCTTCTGCGCTTAGCAAATTCTTTTCCTCCTCAAAAGTTACACAGAAAGGCCTTTCAACTTCATATCAAGCTTTAGGTCCGCAATTAGAGGGAAAATCGGGTCTTATGTTAAAGTGGGAGGAAGAGCTAGGTTGCACATGGTCCATGGATGAATGGCAAGACGCTTTCTATTGGGCGACTAAGGGTTCAAACTGCATTAATCATGCAGAGCAAAACCGTAAAATCCAACTTAGGTGGTATTTAACCCCAGCGCGTATAGCTCACTTTGACCCCACATATAGACCATATTGCTGGCGGGGATGTGGAGAGAGAGGAACACCTGCACATATGTGGTGGAGTTGTTCCACTGTTTCTTCCTTTTGGATGGAGGTTTTTGGTCTCTTATCAACAATAGCAGGTTTTACCATGACTCCGACCCCTGCGATAGCTATTCTATCAATTGGCTTTGATACTCTCCCTCACACGCATACATGGGTAGTGGCAGCTACATTAACCGCAGCTCGCAAATTAATTGCTACGTATTGGAAACGGCCTATTACGCCGACCCTTGCAGAATTGAAAGCTTTAATAAACAAATATATGCAACATGAATGTATTTACTCAGCATCGCATCAAGCCAGATTGAGAATGCTGCGGAGATGGGAGTTATGGAGAGCATCCCCGTTTGCCTCACAAATTCCACAGGTAGTTTTGTGAGACCTACATCACATATTTACTTATCTTTATATTCTAATGTATGAGTAAAGAAAGGAGAGTTAGACGATTCCTTTTCTAGATATAATACGAGTTTGAGATTGACCCTTGGTTGTTGTGTTGTTCAGCGCATTATGCTGTGTACGACTCACGTATAATAACCACAGACTGCAATGTTTATTTCTTGTATGCTGACCTTTATTGTATGATATGTACTTGATATGAATATTCATTGTAATACTCCACATGACATTATCTTGTTTGCTGTATTGATGCAATTTGAGAAAAATCAAATAAAAATCTGAAAGTTTAAAAAAACTGTTAGGGAGGTTAAGGGGGTGACAGGTGAAATAAAAAGTTATTTGACTATTGCCCAATATGTATATTAAAGGGCAGGGGCGGACAGCAGAGGGCCCCTGTGCAAAGAATGTACCTGACCAACCCCGCCCCCCCCCCCCCCCCCACACACACACACACACACACACTCCCCAAGCCAAATTCTCAACTTAACCTATGGTGTCCTAACATTACATACAGCAATACAAAACTTACAAAACATACAAGGTAAGGCTACTTTTACACATGCAGCACTACGCTCCAGCCACCTGATCCGGCAGAGAATGCAAGGAATTGGCTGGACACAAACTCAGGCATGCAGCGGTTTGTGTCCCGCTGATTCTCAGCACTTTTGCCAGATTGTGGGTGGATCTCTGCCGGACCCCGTTATAGTTAATGGGGCCGGTGGGCATTCTGCATCCACCAGTGCCGGAGTCGGTGAATTCTGGCAGGCTGTTCTCTGCTGGAACAGCCTGTCAGAATCACTAACTCAGATGTGAAAGTAGCCTAATACAGGTCCACATACCGCATATATCCAATGATGTCTCCTCTGATGTAGACGTTCTCTTTCTTCATCTTCTCCTTTCAGACCAGACCGCCTTGATGATTTCTTTTAGCCATCTCTTCTCTCTGCAGAGTTTGACAGACAGACATCTTAGTTTCCTACTTTTCCATCATTTTCCCACCTTCTTGAACGCCCCATACTGCCACCCCCCAATACTATGCCGCTCTGCTCCCCAAAACTATACTGCAGAAACAGTCACCCTGCAAATATTAGTTACACACAGATACTACTGCCTTCAGTAATTATTGGCACACAGTGCTCTAAAAAATAACTGCGCCCAGGAAATAGTTTCCCTGACACTAATAGTGCAAACATAATGTCCCCCAAAAATAACTGTGCTATTTCTATTGGGACTTTGGGGATCACAATAATAGTGATCCCCAAAGTCCCAATAGAAATAATTAGTGCCTCCCAGTAGGGCCAATGTCCCCATAATGCCTTCATAATGTGTGCCATGCCCCCTACTGTGTGCCCAAAAAACCCTCTTAGTTTCCCCAGTTGAGCCGAGGACCGCATAGTGCCCTATAATTTGCGCCAGTATAAAATACTCCTATATAAGTGCCCCCATAGTGCTCCTCCTCTTGTCCACATGGTGCCTGACATAATGTGCCAGTATAAAATGCCCCCATAATGTGTGCCAGTATAATGCCCTGTATAATGACCCCAATAGTGCTCCTCTCCTCCCCTTCTCAATAGTGCCCTCCATGTGTGCCAGTATAAGATAAGGCCCCTATAGTGCTCCTCCCTCTCCATAGTGCCCCCATGTGTGCCGGTATATGAAATAGGGCCCCCCTCATACTGCTCCTCCCCGTCCATAGTTCCCCCATAGAGTGCCAGTATATATAGGGACCCCCATAGTGCTCCTCCACCTCCATAGTGCCCCCACTGTGTGCCAGGGCCCTTAGCATAGCGTATCAGAGGAACAGGTAAGGGAGCGTATGGTGTAGGTGTCAGAAAAATAGGCCAGAGGTAAAAAAATAAAAATCACTCTTTACTGTACAGCAAAATAGGAATTATAGTACATCTAACTATAGCAAAACACAGCTCCAACTGTACAAAGTACAATTCTCTCCCAGATAGCGGTGTGTGCATTTAGGCAAGGATAGGAGTTATGGCCCACTTTGTACACTTTCTTGCTAAAGTCTTACTTGGTGGAATCTATGGCTGGCTACGGGACCTTGACAGTAATGGCTGTAATGTCCATTGCAGGAAACAGTGGTTTGATAGCACATCTGGCTAGGGTGTGTCCAGGTGTGAAGGGTGTCTTAACAGTGTCCCTCATTGCAGCAAAGTCTGAATAGCTGTAGTCACAGGTTACCTTGCTGACTCCTTTGCTTGGCCACGCAAGTTCTTCTTTTCTCTCCTTCTTTCTCTGTCTTTCCTTCTTTCCATGGATCTTGCAGAGATCTGTTAGTCTCAGTAGGTTTCTTGGGCCTGAGAGGAGGGAGCATCGGGCACAAATTTTCTTCCTCTCAACTAGGGATGAGCGAATCGACTTCGGATGAAATATCTGAAGTCGATTCGCAAAAAAACTTTCTTCTAATACTGTACGGAGCGGGAGACTTCGCGTAATAACTTCAGAAATTGATTTTTACATGACCATTACCTCCATGAGCCTGTCAGCGATTCGGCTAGAGATGAGTGAATCGAATCCCACGAAGTGGAATTCGATCCGAATTTCAGGCTAGATTCAATTCGCCTAGAAGCCAAATTTCCTTGTGCTTTGTGTCAGCGAAACGATTTATCCTGAAATAGTGTAAAAAACAAACAAAACATACTTACCTCCTCCATTTGCTCGCGACGGGCCGCCAGCGCCATATTGATTGAAGATCCCGGGCGAAATCCCGCGCGTAGTGACATATGACGTCACCAGGCCGGCCGGTGTGATGACGTAATCTCGCGCCGCGCAAGATTTCGCTCCAGATCTTCATGCAAGATGGCGGCGGCCGGCCCGTTGCGAGCAAATGGAGGTAAGTTTGATTTAATGTATTTTTTAATGTTTATTTTACACTGTTTTTACACTCAGACGCAGCGATCATGTATGAACGCGGCATCTGAGGGGCACAATGATGGGGGCGGCGCTTTCGCAGCTCCCTGTCATTGCACCCACTACTTACAAAAAAATGCGCTTCGTGGCAAAGTAATTCGTCACGAAGCAAATTTTTTGTAAAATTCGGCGAATCAGCCGAATCGAATTTTGAAGAAATTCGCTCATCCCTAGATGCGGCTTGTCACCCGTGCTGTACGGCTCAGGCAGCGCGATGACGTCGGCCTCTGATAGGCTGCAGGCCTAGTGCCTGCAGCCTATCAGAGGAACGGAAGGGGAGACGCCTCTCCCTCCCCTGCCTCGTAGCAATCATCTGTACTGCTGTCCTGAGAATGGCGATAGATGAATATAAAGATGAGCGCTTCCACAATGAAAGCGCTCATCTCCTAATGTCGCCAGCAAGAAAGGACCCCCTCCGGCCCTGGGCCCCTGTGCAGCCGGACTGGCTGCACAGGCGGTATGTCCGCCCCTGTTAAAGGGGGCCTAAACATTTGATGAAACCGAGAAGATGCAGTCGCTCTTCTTAGGGTGTTCTGCACCCTCTGGTTTCATTTGCTTTTCCAGTGTGCAGAGATCTACAGACCCTATATGCTTTCTATGGTTTCATACTCCATATGTTGGAAAAGCTGAGCAAAGCAGATGAACCTGAAGGTGCAGATTGCTCTGAAAAGCGCACCTGCACCTTTGTAGTTTCACTGAAGTTTTACAGTAAGTCTCCCTTAAGTAGGTTTTACAAGGTTTTTAAATACTTTGTCCAGAGTAGGGGGGTTTATAAAATAAAGGAAAAACTCCATATGCACCGTTTATGTCTTGCCTTTCCAGCACCGTGCACAGTTTCAAGTCGCTGCAGTCTCTGCTAGTCCTGCAGCAATGACATCATGTCCATAGTTCATGTGACTGCTGCTTCCAATCTGTAGTAAGTTTTATTAATTTACATTTGTACAACAACCAAATAACTTTTTATGTTGCCAGACAAGCCCTTTAAATAGTATAAATTCAGTTTGAAACATAACAAATGTGGTTTTGTTCTCATTAATATAAAATGAAGTATTAGCAGACATTTCCTTCAAAACAGAATATAGTAAGACCTTTTAAAAGGTTATCATTAATAGACTTTTTTACATTGTACCATACTTTTAATTTTCTAAGACAACAGTTACTTTATAAACTTCCTTCTTAATGAAAAATACAAAAAGGTAAATTATAGGAGCAAACTAAATGGAGAGCAATAACAAAAAGAAAAAAAAGTTTTTTCTTCTGGAAATGAGAATTGTCTCACAAGGAAAATGCTACAGGCTTCAGGCCATGAGACTTTCTAGATGAAAACATGTTCTAGACCTTGCCAATGAGGAAATTATCTAGTTCTTATTGGACACCTTTGGCTCTAGTTGCAATTCCCTGAAAGCCAAGACTGTAAATTAAAGTGTGTACATGTTACTTCTTTAGATGATGTTTGTCACCATTGTCTTCAGGGATCAAGTTAAGAATCGGGAACATTATTGTGAGCAGGCTTGGACTGGCCCACAGGGGTACAGGTGAATCCCCTGGTGGCCCCTCAGCAAGGAGGGCCACTAGTATAGAACCCACTGCACAACTAGCACATAACACAGTAGACTTACAACACTACCTATAGATAAGCACCTCAACCAGCCTAAATTCATATAAAATTTGGGTAGATTATTTAAGAAACTACCCAGTTTATTACTGTAGATGTGATCAGGTGGCTGAGAAGTCTTATAGGTACAAGGGCAGGTCAGCCAGTGTCCTCTTTTCCCAGTGACCCACCTTCTAAAAGTTGCTGTAGGGACCCCCATAATTAATCATCTTGTAGCGCCTTGCTGCTGTCTGCAACTGTGTGAGCAGGAAATATTTGAATGTATCCCAATGGAGGGTCCCTGAAATAAATTTTACTGGTTGGCCCTAGGCAACCCAGTCCAACACTGCTGGGAGCATTACAGGGGGCATTATGAATACTGAGGGGCACTAAAAGACCCAGTATAAGTATCCGGCGAACCTATGTCTGTGATATTATGTGTCTGGATGGGTTAAAGGCAGGGCGTGTAGAGTGCAATGGCCAGCCTATGGTGTAGGAGTATGGTGTAGGCCCAACCTCCTGCAAAGGATTGAGCCAGGATTATTAACCCTTGGCTGTACCATCCATACATAGCTATGCTTTGTCCAATACATGGCAAAAGAATACTTACCATAACATTAAATAACATTAGATTAAATAACAAACCATTTGCAGGTGCCCCCTGGTCTGTGGTATTGCAAGGACAAAGTGCTAACCCATTATCTGTAGTCTTCATTACGTTTAAAATGGCCACTGTCAAGTTGAGAACCTCCTTGTGATGTCATTATTAGAATCCAGGCAGATAACTCACTTACTTGTGGCATCATAATGGGGGCTATGGCTCATTTACATATGATGTCATAATCGGCAGTGGGTATAAATTGAGGTGACACACAGACCCCAGCCTCAGTCTCCAGGGCTGGCTCTCACCATTAGGGGTCTCTGATTAGTAGCACAGGAGCAGATAGAGTAAGTTTGGCCGCTTTTCTCTCATGTTTGGGAATTGTTTTGCTGATCTTTATTTTCTTTTTTTCTATACAATGTGAGAGCTGTGTGTGACCCTCTGCGGCCCCCGAACATCTGCCTGAGGTGCGACACTCAACCTCCTCCAATGGAAGAATCCCAGGAGAAAGTGAAGGAGCCTATATCTCCTTTAACCCCTTCATGCCCAGCGCCGTACATGTACGGCGCAACGGGACGTGACTTAACGCCCAGCGCCGTACATGTACGGCGCGCTGATCGGGTGGGTGCAGGAGCTGCGCCCGCCCGATCAGCGGCGGGGGTCCGGCAGTGCCCAGGTGCCGGACCCCTGGGGAATGCGCCAGCATCGGTGAAAACACAGATGCCGGCGCATTAACCCTTCATGTGCCGCGGTCGGGGACGGGGACCCGATGGCTTGGATGGCAGCCCGATGCCTTCCTTAGGCATCGTGGCTGCCATCCCTGCGAGCCTGTGCGATCCAGCCCCCTGGATCGCACAGGAAGCAGGCTGTAAGTGTATTACTGTGAGTAATACACTTACAGCCAATGCATTACAATACAAAGTATTGTAATGCATTGTGAAGGGGATCAGAACCCCCAAAAGTTCAAAAAAGAAGTGTAAAAAAGGTGAAAAAAAATGTTAAAAAATAAAGTAAAAAAAATAAGAATAAAAGTTTCAAGTAAAAAAAAAGAAAAACGCCATTTTCCCCCCAATAAAGTAAAAAAAATTGTTAAAAAAAGAAAAAAAAAGAAAAAGTAGACATATTAGGTATCGCCGCGTCCGTATCGACCGGCTCTATAAAAATATCTCATAATCCATCCCGCCAGGTGAACACAGTAAAAAATAAAAAATAAAAACAGTGCCAAAACAGCCATTTTTTGGTCACATTCCCCCATAAAAAGTGTAATAGCAGGCGATCAAAAAGGCGTATTTACCCCAAAATGGTACCAATCAAACCGTCATCTTGTCCCGCAAAAACGATACCCTACCTGAGACAATCGCCCGAAAAATAAAAAAAATATGGCTCTCTGAAAATGGCAACACAAAAAAATATTTTATTCTGTTCAAAAGTAAATCTAATGTGTAAAACTATCCAAAAATAAAAAAGTTAGACATATTTGGTATCCCCACGTCCGTAACAACCTGCTCTATAAAAATATTACATGAGATGGTTCCCCCAGGTGAATGCTGCAAAAAAAAAAAAAACCTATGCCAAAACAATCATTTTTTTCCCTCTTGCCTCACAAAAAGTGTAATAGCAAGCGATCAAAAAGGCGTATTTACCCCAAAATGGTACCAATCAAACCGTCATCTTGTCCCGCAAAAATGATACCCTACCTGAGACAATCGCCCAAAAACTGAAAAAAATATGGCTCTTTGAAAATGGCAACACAAAATAATGATTTTATTCTGTTCAAAAAATAAATCTAATGTGTAAAACTATCCAAAAATAAAAAAGTTAGACATATTTGGTATCCCCACGTCCGTAACAACCTGCTCTATAAAAATATTACATGAGATGGCCCCCCAGGTGAATTCTGAAAAAAAAAAAAAAAAAAAACTATGCCAAAACAATCATTTTTTTCCCTCTTGCCTCACAAAAAGTGTAATAGCAGGCGATCAAAAAGGCGTATTTACCCTAAAATGGTACCAATCAAACCGTCATCTTGTCCCGCAAAAATGATACCCTACCTGAGACAATCGCCCAAAAACTGAAAAAAATATGGCTCTTTGAAAATGGCAACACAAAATAATGATTTTATTCTGTTCAAAAAATAAATCTATCGTGTAAAACTATCCAAAAATAAAATGTTAGACATATTGGGTATCGCCGCGTCCGTAACAACCTGCTCTATAAAAATATCACATGATTTGCCCCCTTGGGTGAATGCTGTAAAAAAAAATTTTTAAAAACCATGCCAAAACAGCTATTTTTTTTCACCTTGACTCACAAAAAGTGTAATACCAAGCGATCAAAAAGTGTTTATGTACCCCAAAATGGTACCAATGAAAACATCAGCTCATCCCGCAAAAAATGAGCCCCCACATAAGACATAACTCAAAATTTAAAAAAAACGTGGCTCCTGCAAACCATTCCATCAAAATCTGTGTTGTAAAATCCATATGGCGCTCCTTCTGTTTTGAGTCCTGCCATGTGCCCCCACAGCAGTTTACCACCACATATGGGGTGTTGCCGCATTCAGGAGAAAATGGGTAACTAATTATGGGGTGCTTTTCTCCTGTTACCCCTTATGAAAATACAAAAAATTTGGGGCTAAAGCAACATTTTATTGGAAGAAATTAAATTTTTCATTTCACAGCCAAGTGTTTCCAAATTCCCGTAAAACACTTAGGGGGTCAAAGTGGCCAGTACCCCCTTAATATATTCGTTGAAGGGTGTAGTTTCCAAAATGGGGTCACTTTTTGAGGGTTTCCACTGTATGGGTACGGTCAGGGTCTCTCAATTACAAAATGGTGCCTAATAACTATTCTAGCAAAATCTGCCTCCAAAATCCGTATGGCGCTCCTTTCCTTCTGACAACTGCCACAAACCCATAGAGACGTTTTACCACCACATATGGGGTATTTCTGTAAACTGCAGGATCAGAGCAATGTATATTGAGGTTTAGTTTGCTGTTAATCCTTGCTGTGTTGGAAGAAAAAATTATTAACATGAATAATCTACCAAAAAAGTGAAATTTTGAAAATTCACCTCCATATTCCACTAATTCTTGTGGAACACCTCAAGGGTTAACAAAGTTTGTAACAGCAGTTTTTTATAATTTGAGGGTGTAGTTTCTAAAATGGGGTCATTTATGGGGGTTTCATTATGTAAGCCCCTCAAAATCACTTTATATCTGAATTGGTGCTTAAAAAATGGTTTTGGAAAATTTGGTGAAAATGTGAAAAATGGCTTCTAAACTTCTAAGCCCTCTAACGTCCTAAAAAAGTAAAATGACATTTATAAAATGATGCCAACATAAAGTAGACATATGGGGAATGTAAAATAATAACTATTTTTGGAGGTATTACTATGTATTTTGAAAGTAGAGAAATTGAAATTTGGAAATTTGGAAATTTTTCCAAATTTTTGGTAAATTTGGTATTTTTTTATAAATAAAAATGAAATATTTTGCCAAAAATTTACTACTGTCGTGAAGCACAATATGTGACGAGAAAACAATCTCAGAATGGCCTGGATAAGTAAAAGCGTTCCAAAGTTATTACCACATAAAGTGACACATGTCAGATTTGCAAAAAATGGCCTGGGCATGAAGGTGAAAACAGGCCCGGGGCTGAAGGGGTTAAAGGCCCAGAGCCACAGAAATCCAAGACTGTTTTTGTTTGTGTTTCTTTAAAAAAAAGATTTTTCTGTAGGTATCCTAGGTGGTACTGAACGAGTACAGGGCTGAACCCTTAAAGGAATGGTAACCAATCCAACCATCCAAAGAGAACATTAATTAAAGGTATATTCCTATCTGGGACATTTATGGCATACCGCTAGAATATGCCATAAATGTCAGATAGGTGTGGGTACCACCTGTGGGAAGGTCGTGAAGTGAACTACACAAGTCTAGGAGGATTCTTAGAGGATACTGAGCCTCCTCTCAATGACTCAGTGGTCAAGTAATCTAGTTTGTAATCTAGTTTGTAATCTGAGTGTGCCTTGAATTGGTTAAAACTTAACTTTTATTACTTCTAGATAATATAGGTCTAAAGGTAATTGTTTAATAATTTAAGATAGTGGGGGTAGAAATTTAGTGTGTTACATCAACTAAATGTTTTAGGTCCCTATTGTGGTGTATGAGGTGGCTAGGTCGTCACTGGTAAGTATGGCGAGTGCTTCCTAAATATCACTACTATCCGCTGTCCCTCATAGATACTGATCTAAAATCAGGGAAAGACTAGCGTGGCTGCAGTTGGAGCACTCGCCCTGATAAGGGCGACCCCCAGCCTCTGGAACCTCGGGCCTGGACTAATTTCACCCTCCACTAGTGCTACCTACAACTCCTCCGACGCATTTCGCCATTCAATGATGGCTCTTCAGGGAGGTTGTGGCAGCTTTAGATAAAAGGCAGTGGCAACTATGTGCTACAATTACCTGCATTATATAGGGTAGACTCTGCCTCCTCATCAACGCGCCCATCAGCCTGGGGGGATGGGGGAGGCCCGGAGAGTCAGCGTTCCACTCCTGAGCCCACGCCCCGCTCCCTCCACGCATCGGAAATGACGTGCTGTAGGGGTGGTCCGGTTGCTATGGGGAACCATTTCCCTGATTTTAGATCAGTATCTATGAGGGACAGCGGATAGTAGTGATATTTAGGAAGCACTCGCCATACTTAACAGTGATGACCTAGCCGCCTCATACACCACAATAGGGACCTAGGACATTTAGATGGTGTAACACACCAAGTTTCTACCCCCACTATCTTAAAATATTAAACAATTACCTTTAGACCTATATTATCTGTGAGTAATAAAAGTTACGTTTTAACCAGTTCAAGGCACACTCAGATTACAAACTAGGTCCTGAAGTGAATGGAGAGCAACCCGCACAAGCACAGTGTCCTCTCCGTTCACTGATATGAGACTTCCAAAAATTGCCAAGCAGGTGCGCTGTGTATACAATCCCATCATGAGTTTTACTGTCTGCTGTAGGGTTGTCGCGGGTATCGATATTTCGATACTGAATCGATACTTTTATACCAGTATCGATTTGGTACTGGGATTTGCTCTTTTGCGATACCTTTGGCAGATAAAATATAAAAGTCTCTTACCTGTCCTGCGCCGCGGCTCCGCTTCGGGTCCGGCGCTCCTCTGCCCGCACTGCACTGTCCTGACCGCGTACAGCATCAGGACATAGTGCGCGCACTCTGACCTGACGCTGCATGCAGTCAGGTCACAGTGCAGCGCCGTGAGGAAAAGACACAGGAGCGGACCCGGAGCGGAGCCGCGGCGCAGGAGAGGTAAGAGACTTTTTTATTTTATTCTAATGGGGGCAGAGTGGGCTGATGTGAGGTCTGATGGGGCACAGTGGGCTGATGTGAGGTCTGATGGGGGCACAGTGGGCTGATGTGAGGTCTGATGGGGGCACAGTGGGCTGATGTGAGGTCTGATGGGGGCACAGTGGGCTGATGTGAGGTCTGATGGGGGCACAGTGGGCTGCTCTGAGGTCTGATGGGGGCACAGTGGGCTGCTGTGAGGTCTGATGGGGGCACAGTGGGCTGATGTGAGGTCTGATGGGGGCACAGTGGGCTGATGTGAGGTCTGATGGGGGCACAGTGGGCTGCTCTGAGGTCTGATAGGGGCACAGTTGGCTGATGTGAGGTCTGATAGGGGCACTGTGGGCTGATGCGAGGTCTGATGGGGGCACAGTGGGCTGATGTGAGGTCTGATGGGGGCACAGTGGGCTGATGTGAGGTCTGATGGGGGTACAGTGGGCTGATGTGAGGTCTGATGGGGGCACAGTGGGCTGCTCTGAGGTCTGATGGGGGCACAGTGGGCTGCTCTGAGGTCTGATGGGGGCACAGTGGGCTGCTCTGAGGTCTGATGGGGCACAGAGGGCTGATGTGAGGTCTGATGGGGGCACAGTGGGCTGATGTGAGGTCTGATGGGGGCACAGTGGGCTGCTCTGAGGTCTGATGGGGCCACAGTGGGCTGCTCTGAGGTCTGATGGGGGCACAGTGGGCTGCTCTGAGGTCTGATGGGGACACAGCGGCCTGCTCTGAGGTCTGATGGGGGCACAGTGGGCTGATCTAAGGTCTGCTGGGGGCACAGTGGGCTGCTCTGAGGTCTGATGGGGGCACAGTGGGCTGCTCTGAGGTCTGATGGGGGCACAGTGGGCTGCTCTGAGGCTTGATGGAGGCACAGTGGGCTGATCTGAGGTCTGATGGGGGCACAGTGGGCTGCTCTGAGGTCTGATGGGGGCACAGTGGGCTGATCTGAGGTCTGATGGGGGCACAGTGGGCTGATCTGAGGTCTGATGGGGGCACAGTGGGCTGATCTGAGGTCTGATGGGGGCACAGTGGGCTGATCTGAGTCTGATGGGGCACGTGGGCTGATGTGAGGTCTGATGGGGGCACAGTGGGCTTATGTGAGGTCTGATGGGGGCACAGTTGGCTGCTCTGAGGTCTGATGGGGGCACAGTTGGCTGCTCTGAGGTCTGATGGGGCACACAGATTTTTGGGTGTTTTATTTTTTCGGCGCGGTATCGAATGGTATCGAGTATCGCAATACTTTTTCTTGGTATCAAAATCAAGCTGAGCTGCTATATCTAATCCTATCATATGTGATATTGTCTCGTGAACTGTGTATCTAATCTTCTCCCAGAGCGAACTCAGTAATGGCACCCTCAGTATTTATAATGTTCCCTGTAGTGCCCCAAATATTGATAATGCCCCCTTAGTGCCCCCAATAGTCTTACTGTCGCTTGTAGTGCTCCGAGTATTTATACTGGGGGCACTACAGGGGGCATTATACATACTGAGGGGCAATAAAAGACAGTATAAGTATCCGGCGAACCTATGCCCGTGATGTTATGTGTCTAGATGGGTTAAAGGCAGGGCGCATAGAGTGCAATGGGCAGCGCATGGTGCACGAGTCAGAAAAATAGTCCAGAGGTAGAAAAATAAACGTCTCTCTTTACTGTACAGCAAAATGAGAATTGTAGTATAGCAAAACACCGTTCCAACTGTACTCAGATAGCAGTGTGTGCATTTAGACAAGCATAGAGTTATGGCCCTCTTTGTAAACTTTCTTGCTAAAGTGTCTCTCTGTGGAATCTAGGGCTGGCTACAGAACCTTGACAGTAATGGCTGTAATGTCCATTGTAGGAAACAGGGGTTTGATGGCACATCTGGCTAGGGTGTGTCCAGGGGTGAAGGGTGTCTTAACAGTGTCCCTTACTGTAGCAAAGTCTGAATGGCTGTAGTCACAGGTTAACTTGCTGACTCCTTTGCTTGGCCATGCAGATTGCAAGTTCTTCTCTCCTTCTCTCTTTCCGTGGATCTTGCAGAGATCTGTTAGTCTCAGTAGGTTTCTTGGGCCTGAGAGCAGGGAGCATCGGGCACAAATTTCTTTCTCTCAACTCTCACTAATCACCCCCTAACTGACCTGGTGGTGGATGTTGGTTACCCACCCAACCTCCTGCAAAGGACTATTAGTCAGGATTATTAACCCTTGGCTGTGCGATCTATAGATGGCTATGCTTGGTCCAATACATGGCAAAAGAATACTTACCATAACATTAACATAACATAAACATTATCAATATGTCCCCATTGTCTGAGAAAAACCCCTTTAAATTGTGCCATTTCTCCTGTGCCCCTGTTTTCAATATGTATCCTAGGGGTGTATTGAACGGGTACAGGGCAGAACCATGGAAGGATATATAACCAATGAACTGCAAAGAGGAAATTATTTAAAGGAATATTCCCATCTGGGATATTTATAGCATTCCGCTAAGACATGCCATAAATATCAGATAGGTGGGACATGTATTAAAGTGAATGGAGAGCACCTCACACATGCTACACAGTGTCCTCTTTATTCACTGGTTTGAAACCTCCAAAAATTGCCAAGCAGGTGTGCTGTGTATCTAATCATATCATGTGTGATACTGTCTGCTGAACTGTGTATCTAATATTCTGCCAAAGTGCCCTCATTAGTAATGGTGCCCCCAGTATTTATAATGCCCCTGTAGTGCCCCCAATCAGGCTTGGACTGGCCCACAGGGGTACAGATGATTCCCCCTGGTGGGTAGCAGTTTGGCCACTCGGTCTCTAAGGTTCATCATCACTGACCTAGATGATCTTTTTCTAAATTATAGTTAAGGGGTTGTCCCATCTGCACATTTATGGCATATTCACATTATATGCCATAAATGATTGATAGCTGTGGGTCCCATCTCTGGGACTTGCTCCTATCTCAAGAACCAGACTCTGACATGTGGCTTTCTCCATTCACTGCTATGAAACCTCAGAAAACAGCCGAGCTTGCAACAAATAGAGAAAGCTGTGTATTTGTGGCATCCTCTCCATTCACGGTGGGGCTATTTTTGGAAGTTACATAGCAGAGAATGAGACAGCCTTGCATGTGCAGCATCCCCATCATTCACAGTGGGGGTTTCTGTTTTTGAGATAGGAGCGTGGCAAAGATGCTTTTTTTATGCCATGCCTAGAGGACTAAGACTGTGCCTTTTAATATTAAAATGACTAAATCTGGCATCTATCATAGCTAACCACCCTGTTCCCTCTATTCACCTTGCAAACGATGATGTGGTTCTGGCAGGCGAGATGAAGTGACATCATTGTACCTGCTGCTCCTAGCTGTCAGAGAGATTGGAGCAGATCTGCAGTGAGAGATCAGCTTTGTTCACTATGGGAACATGACTATTTGGGTATATGATCAAAGGGTGTTGCTCTGAGATAACTCCTTTAACCCCTAACATAGCAATAAAAATGAAAAATGGAGGCAGCACGTCCAAATTTGCTGAAATGTAATCCAGATGCAACGTTTTGGCTACATCAGCCTTTGTCCTTTAGAAGTCAGCACATAGAGATACAACTCTTATACAGATAGGTAATCCATTCTTTAGGTTGCTGCCGCTGAAAAGGGAACATGTTGTCTTCTAGTATAATAGTAGATTGTAGAATTGAGATAACAGCATGACAGTCTTTTGATAGGCCTAGATAAAGATGCCCACAGACAAGCATTGGTGGTTTAACACAGGTATCATCACACCAATGGTTTGTTCATAGTTTTGTAGCTATATATCCCCTACGACTATTTCAGTGATGCCCTCCTGTGTCATGCAGTCCTGTGTCTTCAGGATAGGTCATCAATATTAGAGTGGTGGGGTTCAACTCCCATCACCCCCACTATCAGCTCTTTGAAGGAGTCACGGTGCAGTTGTAGTTACATCGCACCTCCACTACAAGCTAGACGCCGTACAGTTAAACAGTGAAGAGAACATAGCGCTCACATGAGCACCACAACCTCTCTAAAAAGCTGATTGGTGGGGGGGTCCAACTCCCAGCACCCCCGCCAATCAGCTAATCCTAAAGATAGCTCATACATATCATCACTTTGCACAATGTCTTTAACCCAGTAAATAGCATTTTTTAAAGATATTGTTTGAACTGTGATCAAAAAGTTGCATGTAACAAAATACAAAAAAGAACTAATAAAACTACAGCAAAAAAAGTCGCCAACAACTCAGTCAATGGAATAGTGAAAAAGTTATGGATCTCAGAATATGGCGACACAAAAGCAAATGATTTATAGTGTTTTTATTGAGTAAAAGTTGTAAAAAAAAAAAGCAAATGTGCATAAATTTAGTATCGGCACACTGATCGCAGAATAAAGTTATTGTCTTACCATATGCTGAGCACTGCAAAAACTAAACCAAAACCCAAGAAAAATTGCACAGTTGCTAATTTTTTCTATTCCCTCACTCAAAAAAGAAAAGCTGAAGAGTACAGGAAATTATATGTACCCAAAACGGTCCTGCAAAAAACAAGTATTCATACAGCTATACAACTACAACGACAGAAAAAAATAAAAAGAAGTTATGGAATGCAATAATTAAAAATGCCAGTTCTTTATAGGACATCTGTCAGCAGATTTGTACCTATGAAACTGGCTGACCTGTTACATGTGCGCTCGGCAGATGTGTTGGCCCCATGTTGATATGTGCCAGTGCCTGCATTGCTGAGAAAAATTATGTTTTATATGTGCAAATGAGCCTCTAGGAGATAAGGGGGTGTTGTCCTTAGGCTAAGGCTACATGGCGACATGTGTCACGCGACAATAAGTCGCGCGACACATAGTGCACAACTACACGACGACGGTTGTCGCGCGACAATTTTTATAATGGAAGTCTATGGTGTCGCACTGCGACATGCGACATGCTGCGACTGCGATGCGACAGTCGCAGAAAAATCCATCCAAGATGGATTTTTTGCGACTGTCGTGTCGCAGTCGCAGCATGTCGCATGTCGCAGTGCGACACCATAGACTTCCATTATAAAAATTGTCGCGCGACTTTGGTGCGACAACTGTCGTCGTGTAGCCCTAGCCTTACACCTAGAGGTTCTGCTCTCTCTGAAACTGCCCCGCTCTCTCCACTTTGAATGACAGGGCCAGGCGTTATATTATCACTGTTTGTTCCTGTTGATCAAAGTGGAGATTGCGCAGCAGTTGCAGAGAGAGCAGAGCCTCTAGGTGTAATGGCAACACCTCCATTGCTCCTAGAGGCTCATTTGCATATATTAAAACTTCACTTTTTTTGTCAGCAATGCGAACATATATTAACATGGGACCAACACAGATGTCTTCAGCTGCCAAGCGCACATGTAACAGATCAGCCAGTTTCATAGGTACAAATCTGCTGACAGATGCCCTTTAAGGCTCAAGGGGTAAACATTGGTGACATAGAACCCATTTAATTTAGAAGTTTTTTTTCCTGAAACCAGACACACACCTCAAAATGGCATTTCATTTAAAGAAAACATTTAGCATAACACTTCGGCGTAGACTCTATTAACACTTTGCTGACTATCTAGGAATCATTTACTACACTATGTAATGATATAGGTCAAAAGACCTTGAATATTTGTATAACCTCTTGGCCTTGGGTCACTGTAAGCAGATGACCCTTCTTCTCCACTAGGGCTTTGCACCAGCTCGTATTGATCTGCTTTCTGTAGCTGATGCACATTTGGAGGTCAGCAGAAATCCTGTGCCGGCTGTAATAGTAGCTATTGTTCCTGCGGAGAGCCCCCTGAGTGTTGTACCGTATGGTAAAGGCACTGCAGTGGTGAGACCACTCTGTCATCTCATCTGCAGTCCCAGCACCAGGAGGTTGCGTATGGTCAGTACAAGCCCAGCTCCACACTGTGAGCTTAACGATTGACGTTACAGGGCACTGCCAAAATCCCTGTTAATAACCCCGTGTCCTAAAATGCCTTTTAATCTACTGGTATTTTTTCACTGCATGGCACTGTCAGCGTGCTGCACACAACCATCGCTACGTGGACTGCACGTGACATTGAATTATTGAGCAAAGTACACAGGAAAGAGGGAACAAATGACAATATTCACAACTGATACAAGGCAACGCTCTGATCTGCAGCAATCTGTATTAAAAACTCATTAATGTGAGTTCATATGTACCTTTTTTTTTTAACATTTTTTCTGCTGCAGTAATTTGTCACAGGAGGCAGACGTCACATTGTAGTGAACCAGATTTGTAGTAATACTGTTTATACTATGCAGCTTAAATCTGTGGGATTTCTAGGGCATACTGGCCGTGCCATGCCCTATCAGAGGTTTGCCCTACTCACATTATTGTGGAAAACCAATAAGGCTACATTCACACGACAATTGTTTTTGCGGCCTCTGATCCGCATATTTTGTGGCTCAGATCCGGACCTATTCATTTCTATGGGACCTCAAAAGATGCGGACAGCACACTGTGTGCTGTCCGCATCCGTCGCTCCGTACCGCGGCCCTGCAAAAAAAATAGAACATGTCCTATTCTTGTTCGCAATTACGGACATGAATAGGCATTTCTATGATAGCCACGGTATGTGCGGTGCACAAATTGCGGAACGCACATCGGCCGGTGAATGTAGCCTAAAAGGACATCTGTCAGAGTTTTGTACTTATGACACTGACTGACCTGTTACATGTGCACTTGGCAGCTGAAGACATCTGTGTTGGTCCCATGTTCATATGTGTCGCATTGCTGAGAAAAATAAAGTTTTGATGATGACAAAACTGATGACATTTTCACTGCCACGTCCTGTCAAACACAGTGCAGAGTGTGCGGCAGTGGCAGAGAGAGCAGAGTCTCTAGGTGTAATGGCAACGCCCCCATTGCTCCTAGAGGCTCATTTGCATATATTAAAACTTCATCTTTCCCAGCAATGAGGACACATATAAACATGGGACCAACACAGATGTCTTCAGCTGCCAAATGCACATGTAACGGGTCAGCCAGCTTTATAGGTACAAATCTGCTGACAGATGTCCTTTAAAGAACTAGCATTTTTTTCTCAATAGAGCTGTATGAATACTTGTTTTTTGCAGGATGAGTTGTATTTTTCACCGGGAACCTTTTGGGTACATATAATTTCCTGTACACTTTATCTTTTCTCATTTTTTGAGGAAAGGAATAGAAAAAAATTATCAATTGTGCAATTTTTCTTGGGTTTTGGTTTTTGCAGTGCTCAACATGTGGTAAGACAATAACTTTATTCTGCGATCAGTATGGCGATACCAAATTTAGGCACATTTGCTATTTTTTTTACAACTTTTACTCAATAAAAACACTATAAGAAATAATTTGCTTTTGTGTCGCCATATTCTGAGATCCATATTAAAACGTAATTTTTCTCAGCAATGCGGGCACATATAAACATGGAACCAACACAGGTGTCTTCAGCTGCCAAGTGCACATGTAAGGGGTTGTTCACATATCAGTTATTTGATCAGTTATTTCAATCAGTTATCGTGAGCTAAAGCCAGGTGCGGGTCAAAAACACAGAACAGGTGCACATCTTTTCATTATATCTGATCTCTGTTTAGTGTCCACTCCTGGTTTTGGCTCACAATAACTGATGGAAATAACTGATCAAATAACTGAAATGTGAACAACCCCTAACAGGTCAGCCAGTATCATAGGTACAAATCTGCTGACATGTCTTTTAAAAATAAATGTTTTCCATAGAAGATATTCTATGAATGATCTCTAAGGCTAGTATTACACCAGCAGATGATTGTCAGGAGGGAAGCGTTGCTTTCAATCGCCTGCTCGTTAGTGGAGGAGACCACTGCTTTTACATGCAGCGACCTCCTCGACAGTATGGGGAGGAGTGATCACTAATGCCATGGCTCATCCCCATACAGAATCATTATTTGCTGGCAGCAGATCGACCCAATCTGCTGCCGGCAAGCAATGATTCTTAAACCTGCTTGAAGATTGCAATTGCCCGATGAACGAGCATTTGCTCATTCATCAGGTAACCGGTAGCAGTATTACGCAGGGCGGTTCATCGCTAATGAGCATTTCTATAGACGCTTGTCAGCGATAATTTGCCCGACAATCGCCTGTGTAATACAACCCTTAAAATGCTATGTGAGTAAACCACAGGCACTGATGGTGTCAAGACCATATCATGCTCCGAGGCTCTCCTTTGCCCTGCAAAGGGCAAAGGCTTTTTTTTTTAGATCAGGTGATGTACCAGGCTCTCCATGGGTAAAGCTAGGCGAAGGCTTCTGCCTAGCAGTGAGCCCGGTGACATCACTGGCACTAATGGGCGGGCTTTAGCACTGCACTAGCCTGTAAAACAGCTAAGGCAGCGCTAAAGCCGCTCATCAGTGCTGGTGACATCAACAGGAACACTGCTAAGTGGCTAAAAAATATAAACAAACAGTCCTTGCCCTGCGCGATACAACACAGGATACAACATCCGATCATGAAATGGGGGGCTGCCTGGGTGAAAATGGGGATATGTCTGGGTTCAGCTCTGAACCTTGACAACCCCTTTAAATATAGATATACCCCATTCAACAGCAATGAAATCCAGCTGCTATCTCTGGTAGAAGCCATTGGAGAACCCTCATTTTCTCTGGAGCAGGGAAATCAGTGAGCTAAGTTGTCCAGAGGGAGAAACGCTTTGCAGCAGCCCTTGACTCTTGCTAATAGCTGGAGGTGCTGAGTGGAGGTCTTCCCTCTATTATATATATAGGCCCCTGGACCTATCCTTCAACAAAAGTGTCATGCCTGTAGGAGAGCTCCACTGTCCATCCATGTCTCCTCTGTCATTTGCCCTGTGATAACTGGAGCCAGAGGCTTCTTGGCAGCCACTTATCTCTCTCGCTTCTGGCCAACATGCATGCTCAGTCATTCAGGCTGTATTAGATGGTTTGGTGATGTTTTACCTGCTAAAAGTGGAATTGGGGCCAAAAATGTAATGCTTTCCTTCAGAGTGGTAAAAAAAATTCACTAGCCGCTTACACGACTTTCAGATATGGGTCCAGTTGAAATTATTGAAATCTGCAAAGTCTTGCACTGATTCTGCTGTCATAACCAGGCTGTGAGCTCTTCCACTTGGGTCCTGACCAGATGTGTTCCCAAGTCTTCCTGTTCAGCTGCATAAAGGTCAGGACTTGAGAGGAAGAGTCCCCCTCCTGTGTGAATGCAGTGAAGACAGTGGCATCAGCGGCACAACGGATGGGTAGGTGTTAACCAAGCTCTTTCCTAAACAGCACAGAAGGATAGGTTTTGTTAAAAGCCCGGAGAACCCATTTAAAGGAGTTTAAATGGCTTATCCTCAGGATAGGTCATCAGTATCAGATCTGTGGGGCACAACACCCGGGACTCCCACTGCTCAGCTGTTAGAAGAGGCCTTGAGCGCTATAGCCTCTTCCTAGGCTAGTGACATCACTGTACATCAGTCATATGGCCTAGTTGCAGCTCAGCCCCATTCAAGTCAATGGGGCTCAGCTGTAATACCAAGCACTGTCACTATACGACGTACAGCGCCATCCTTGGAAAGCTGCCGGAAGCTCCGGTGAGCGCAGCTTCTCCCTGAAATAGATGATAGGCAGGGGTGCGGGGACTTTGACCCCAGCTAATGTGATAATGATGACCTATCCTGAGGATAAGTCTTCGTTATATTTTCCAGGATAATCCCTTTAAGGATCTGTCACAACACTCAGCCTTCATGCCATTCTACTGAACTAAACTTAGGCCACCATAGGGTTTTATAGTTACCTATGTTCTTTTTGAGGAACCCATGGGAAGCGGGTGTTATGTCCAAAATATAAAAACTTAAATATGGGTGCAATGCGCCTGTCTGTGGAAACTCTAAAGCTGCTCATTAAGTGGAGGTGATGGACTGCAGTTACATGCAGTGATCACCTCCACAGTATGAGGACGAGTGATGGCTACTGCTGTCTCATGTCCCCATACCAAATCATTGTTCCTGGGCAGCAGAGTGCTGTTTAGAAAGCCTGGGAACGATGATTGAGATGTCCACACCTCAGATCTTTTCACCCGATGATTGAGTGTTTTGCTCGTTCCTCAGGTGATATGCAGCACGAGCAGATTATCGGGAACTAGCATCTGTAAGTGTAACACGGCTCGCTCCAGAAAATCAGCCCGAACACTGGGCCACGTAAATGCGTCTTTAGGGCTCATGCACACAAACATATTTTCTTTCCGTATCCATTCTATTTTTTTTGCAGACCGTATGCGGAACCATTCATTTCAATGGGTCCGCAAAAAAAACGGAAGATACTCCGTGTACATTCCGTTTCCATGTGTCCGTTCTGCAAAAAAATAGAACATGTCCTATTACTGTCCACATTACGGACAAGGCTAGGACTGTTCTATTTGGGGCCAGCTGTTCCGTTCCGCAAAATACGGAATGCACACGGACATCATCTGTATTTTTTGCGGATCAGTTTTTTGCAGACCGCAAAATACATACGGTAGTGTGCATGAGCCCTTAGGCTGTGTTCACAATTTACAGTTTGATGCAGTTTTTTTAAGCAGTAACTAGGAATGTATCAGAAAAATGAATGAACAAAACTACATAAAAAAACTACAATGTGCATCGTGAACCAAAATCTGAAACTGCAGAAAGCTGCATCTATCATGGTTTTGTTGTGGACTTGCCAGAATACAATTTGTTCCTACTGACAACAATGGGGAAAACCACAGGTAACTGCGCATAAAATCCATCATCTTCATTTTAACGTGTCATTCCATGATGTGGTTTCCCATAGAAGCAGTTCCAGAAACATTTTCTAGAGCTGTTTTCCATTAGAGAAGCCATCACTGCTTATTAAAGGTGTTTTTCAGGATTTTACTAATGAGTCATCAGTATCTTATCAGTGGGGGCCAACATCCAGGACCCCGGCCAATCAGCTGTTTAAGAAGGTACCTGCGCTCCTGTGAGCACCGCTACCTTCTCGCAGCTTACTAAGAACAGCGCCGTACATTGTACAGCGGCTATGCTTGGTATCGCGTTCAGCTGAGCCGCTCCTAGGCCATGTGACCGATGAACGTGACGTCACTGGCCTAGGAAAAGCTAAGAGAAGGCCGCAGCGCTCACGGGAGCACCGGTGCCTTCTCAAACAGCTGATCGGTGGGGTTCCTGGGTGTCGGACCCCTACCATTCAGATACTGATGACCCTTCCTGAGTGTAGGTCATCACTAGTAAAATCCCAGAAAGCCCCTTTAAAGTGAAATTCTACTGTCCTTGTGTATGTGACTGCACTCTCCTATGGGTCTTTGACATTGGTCAAGCATCTTTAGGGACTAACACTCATTCCCTATAACTTTTCCACGTTCGATGAATCAGCAAGCGCTTGTCCTTTGGGAGGTCACACCTTTCATGTGGCACCTAAAATCACTGTTTGCTGGCAGTACAACGCCCTGCAGAGTCTGGAATGTGCTGCCGATACACCAATGGATCTGTATGGGGGACGATCTCTGTGGTGATCACTGGTCCCCATACAGAGGAGAATGCCACATGTAAATATGTTTTTACCGCACTTCAGCGATCAGGCAATGATCGGGAACTAAAGATTCATTCCTGATCATTGCCCTGTACACTGCTCATGTCAAAGGGCCATTACACAATGTAGTAGCTCTCCTCATCCTGTCTAATATTTAGGCAGTGTACACATACAGTCAGTCTAAAAATCCACCAAAATGTATCAATGTGGTGATAACTTTGGTGCATCTTTGTCTAACTTTATACCTCCTATTGGTTGGTGCAGATCGGCAATGTGCCCTCAGAGCCTCACAATTTTGTTTTCTATAGAGTTTGAAGTGCTTTTATGCATTTCAGTGTGAATTTTGTGTGTACATGGTGTAATATGTCTCCTTCTCCTCCCTTTAGGATCTACTCACTGCAGCAAAGCAGCACTGTGTGAACCAGGCCTGGGAGCTGAAACTTAGAAACTGAGCCAGCTGCACCACAACCTCCTCTGTGTGAACAAGGCCTAAGGGCAATACCAATATTTAAACTTTGCACTAAGAATCAAACATATCCCCACTGTAAAGAAAACCCGTGACACTCACGTCTTAGAACAGAAAGCATAATGTTAAAAATTAAATGACTTCTTATTATTTCAATGAGTCAGGTGCTTGCAAATGAGTTACACTACATGGTATATTTTATCATTATGATCATGCATTGGAAAAAGATGGCTTTGTGTATAGTATACTGTCAATCCACACAGTTCCCGTCTTGTTGCTTTGATGGAAATAAGGTGGGTAAGAAATAAATAACAAGTTCAGACAATTACGTACATGGCAGGCACAGCCAAGCGGGTGAGATCATGGGGGTAAAAAGAAAGACAGCTGCCCCCTGCGCCACAAAAGGGGCAGCGAAATCAATGCACTGTATAGTCGAGCCCAGCCCTTTGTTGCCATAAGTGTTGAGTGCATGAGGAGTCCTGTGCAGATCTGCGTGTCGCCTAGCATTCTGTCCAGCGCTGTAGGAGTTAAACAGTCGGTTCACACTGTGCTTTAGCAGCTGGGCCTCGGAAGGATCATATATTTATGAATGAGCACAAGAGGCCAGGCATAATTGACGACTTCTCTCCTTCCAGCCCATGCTGCTTCTGCTGCGTTGAATTTGGCATCTTGTGCACGGCACAGAGAGAACATTAGAAGGCTGATAATACAGCTGCCAAACTGTTTACATGGAAAAGCTAATCCCAGAGCAGATGACCCAAAAAAAGAGAGACAAAGCCCATTGCACAAGCATCAGGACAAGAGAAAAATCAATAAATAAATAAGTTACTGGTTTTGCGTCCCATTATTTCACTGCAATAGCCTAATAAAAGAATGCCCCTTAGGGATTGCACATAACAATGAGAGATGCAGCCACTCTTCTGGAGATAAAGGCCTTCTGGACAGCTTGTGGCTGACTGCAAGTGACCACAGCCGACTGAGGACTAGAAGATAAAGGGGATTCTAACAATAGGTCGAACTGGTGGGGGTCCAGGAGCTAGGACATCTGGCACTGGTCATACTGGTAGGGGTTCAGGAGCTAGGACATCTGGCACTGATTTCAGTGGAGAGGTGACCGCAAGCGCAGCTATCTATCCACTGAAAATTAGCATGTGGACCTAACCCTTAAAGAGAACCTGTCATGGTGTCATAAAGTAGTGACAGATGATTGACCATTGACTGATCATTTCAGTGCTGTGTCATTCATGACCTAAAAGTATGTGGTTGTCAAGAATCAGCATCATAGTCTTTGCAGACCAGACCTGGAAAAAGAGTCAAGGCTGCCTGAGAAAAGTAAAGACAGGCAGTTCTCTCCTAGGGTATGGCTACATGGTGACAGTGGTCACATGACAGTTCTCATGGTCAGGATTGCATGGACATCACAGTGTAGTGGTGATATCATGGAGATGATATGTGTCCCAACTGCAAAGGCTGAATTGTAAAAAACAGCCAACAGCGTCGGATTTTTGGCGATTCAGGGATTGCAGTTGCGGCACACGTGTGACACACGCTGCAACCCCATTGTTTTCTATAGGATCACCGCTATACTTCAATGCCCCTGCGATCTTGGCTGCAATAGCTGTCACGCAACCATTGTCACCTGGTAGCTATACCCCGAGGGAGAACACTATGGAGAAGGCTGTCAACCATCAGCACGTGACAGGGAGAGCAGATTAGAAACAACCATGACTCTTCTCATGCAGCCATGTCTCTTTTCCAGGCCTGGGATGCAATGATTATGATGCTGATTCTTGGCAACCACTTACTGTTATCTCATGAATGACACACCACTGAAATCAGCTCAATGAGGTCAGCTTAAAGTTGCTGTTTCCCTTTACAAAGGTCCACTTTTTCACCAATATGACAGATCCTGCCGTGGACATACTCCAAGAACCCAATTATCCATTACTCATTTTATCTACTCTAACACCCCTATTCGAATTACATCAAAGTACCCCCAAAGTTATGATCATACTCTGTGCTGTCCATTAGAAGCACCGCATGAAGACACTGCAAGAAGCCCCTGGGGTCCCCCAGGCTGAGGTCCTATGAGATGGGCCTTTTCAGGTAGAGTGTTGGTGTTTCCCGGCTCACACAGATTGTTAGCAGCATCAGACCCCAGGAAGAACGTACTGCGGCACATTATAGAAATATGCACCTATACGGGAATGTTAGCAGCGATTTGTGCCACAGTCAGTAAATACTCGGGTCATGAAGTGTGGAGGTATCTAGCAGCACTAGTGAGATGTCACCTACTGTGGTCCTTGTGTGCACGAAGAGTGAATGCATCAAGTGGTTCAGTTTTATCATCTCTGCGTGGTTGCAACCATGACTGGTGGGCACTAGAAATAAAAGGAGGTGGAGGGGAGTTGTAAAGTGTGCAGCTCATATCACTAAGCATAGACATGCAGATCAGGAGATGTGCGACCAATGCTATAATGTGTCCATCTACTGGAAAATGTTACGAAGGTATTTAGGAAATCTTTGTGCATCTCGTAACTACAATCACAGGGTCAATCAAGAATTTAGAATGATGCAAACCATTTCAATTATAGCATGGTCATTTTACATGTTAGTGGTAGATAAATGTTGAGCAGGTTAGTCTGAAGGTGGACTGGGGATCTAGATACACCTATAGCGTGTCAATTTTGTCTGACAGGTAGGTGCCTTCTGTACACATAAGGACATTCCCTTTTGTAGGTTACATTAAAATCAAGCAAAATAATATCAATAAGATCAACCCCAGAAAACACATCTAGATATTGCCTCCTTTTGTGATACCTCCAGCATGGTTGCACCCAGCTAGCCTCAGTCCTGCTTGCTGCTGGACAGTCCCTTCAGATAGGTCCTTACTACCATGCCCAAGCAGAAGATGAGCAGCACCAAGTACCCTAATGTCCCCTGGATGGTGGGAGAGGTGTGAGGAGCCTTCAAGAAATGCTCCAGTCCCTGCTCCACATAGTGCATCTGGTCATAAATACTGAGGAAAGTAAAGATGTGGAAGAGCTGGTGGCTGTGGCCGATGATGTCAAACAGCCCAGGCTGGATCCTCTCCGGGATCTTGCTGACATTGAAGAAGGCGGCCACCAGCAGCCAGAAGTACCTCCTGTAGAAGTGCACGAAGAGAGTGGGGTTCTTCCTGCCCAGGTCAAACATCAGGCTCTCGATCATCACCGGGCATGCCATGCTGAGGGGCATGACGAAGACAAACGTGCGGATGGCAAAGGGGTAGGAGCAGTCCTCGGATCTGCTCCTGCAGCAGGCCACCGTGCAGGTTACCGCCAGCAGGAAGGCTACTGGTAGCACCAGCTCGCTGTACAGCCCCATCAGCATGCCATAGTCCAGCCAGTGCCAGCCCAGGCTCTGCAGGTACGGGGTCATCACGGCCGGGTCCAGCAGGCTCAGCCTGGGCAGCAGGTAGTAGGAGTAAGCTAAGGTGCTGGCGAAGCCGTAGTAGCTGATGGAGGCATAGTCCAGGAAGAAGAAGGCGGCACGCAGGCGCAGGGAACGGCAGCTGAACACATGGGCAGTGCAGCTCATGGCAAATGTCAGCAGCACCCCCGAGGCATAGCACCAGAGCGGCAGCAGCGCAGGGTGGTGCCAGGGCAGCTCTCCGGCCAGGAAGATCACCTGGTAGAAGCGGCTGGCGAACAGCACAAGCGGGATGAAGTGAGTCCAGAAGTTCAGGGTCTCGTTGGTGGGCTGGAAGATGGATGCCAGGCACTCCTGGGCGGTCAGGTGCAGCCGCCGGTACCCGGACAGGATGAAGCACTCCACGAAGTCATCCGGCACCTCGTCCCAGCGCAGGAGGGAGGACGTATCTCGGGCGAAGGTCTGCGGGGCCATGGTGCTGCGATCACTGCGGGTGCCCGGTGTGTGCGGAGGCAGGGGGGAAAACCGCAGAGCCGCCGCTCACTCCTCCAGCTCTCTGCTCCTTCTGCATGAATGCGGCAGCTCAGCTGTAGTCATGCACAGCAGCCTGCACCACTCAGCATCCCAGCCCCGAGCATCTGATCCCTCTGCCTGTGCATTCCCCCATAGGCAGGATGGGGAGTGAGGTGTGAGAGCTGCCGGCGGCTCGACCCCCCCTCCTCGCCTGCAGAGTGGGTGTTCCTGACCTTGAAGTTTACCATGACAGATGTACCAAGTATGGACGCGGGGAGGGCGGGCAGGGGCAAGAGGAACGGCACTGCCTGGATACTACACTGGTGCAGGGCAGACAGTGATCACCTGAAGACAGATCGTGACCTGGGCACCCTCCCTGGTACATGTGGTAAAGGGGTTGTGTCCTGTGCTAGCCTTGCCCTCTTGTGTTTAATATGGAGACACCATGGGGAGAATATATTCATGTGTAAACTGCATCTCTTCAGTCAGCGTTTTTTTTAACAAAATGTCTTGAGAAGGAGCCAAACATGATTTATTATAATAATAATAATCGTCATTGTTCTCCATAGCTTCCAATCACAGCGCATCTTTCATTTTTTAAGAGCACAATACCAAATAAAAGCTGTGCTGTGATTGGTTGCCATGGGTAACCTAGTTTTTCTGTTAGACTGTTTTATAAAGCTGTATGCAGAAAAATTCTTTGTTGTCCATAGCAACCAATCACAGTGCAGCTTTCATCTATCAAGAGCACTATGGTGAATGAAAGCTATGCTGTGATTGGTTGCTATGGACAACAAGTTTTTCTTTATTGCAGTTTAATAAATCTCCCTATCAATTTGGCACACATCCCACGTCAAAAATCACCATGTGGCCACGCAAGGACCATCTCCCATTGTTTTCAATGGGAGGCTGCATTGCCATTCATGAGTCCCCGGTTTGTGCCAAGAAAGGACATAACGGTTTCCGCATGGCCACCTGGTTGTTTTTGGTTTGGAATCCATGACATTGCCAGCTGTTAAAAAAACGCTATGTGAACAGCCCCTATAATGGAAGACACAACATGTGCCCAGTCTGTTGACAGATCAATCACAATGATGCCCAACGGACTGGGATCTGTCATTGTGGGGTCCATTATTTTGATGGCAAGAGTAGTGCTACATGTGGCACTATCTTCTTGTCAAGTGTAACGGAACAGAAGTTGTGTGAATGACAGGTACCGGTGCCACCTGTCTCCAGAAGGGGTATTCCCAAAACAGAGTACCAGCAGGTGAGGTGAACACTGGCTATTGTGCCAAGCTGGACAGTGAATAGAGAGGTGGCCGGGCAGCTTGCTTGGTTGACACCCTCAGAACTGTATGCAGTGTCACCAGGGGTGGTCTAGCCATAGACCCTGCAGGGAAATTTCCTAGTAGGCCAATGCTCAGAGGGCCACCCAAGCCCTCCTCTTGGCCACCAGCCAGTGTTGCCAACCAGAATTTTTCTTTTTTCTGGACAAATTATCCCAAAATTACGGACAACTAACCTTTTTTACGGACAAATTGGTAAACCATAATGAATGATGAAGATTATAAGTAATCTATATCTATATCTCAATGTACTGATAAGGATTCATTACCAGCATTTACTGTGAGCTGTAGAATCATGATAGTCACCACCAAAATAATGTAGTCAAGAACCACTAGCCTCAAAAAAATCATGGACACATCAATTTTTTTTCATGGACACAGTGAAAAAGTCACCTATTTTTACGGACTGTCCAGAAATTTCTGGACGGTTGGCAACCCTGCCACCAGCCAGGTACAGGTACATAATGTAGGAGCATTAGGCACTTATGCACCTGGCTGGCGAAAGAAAGAAAGTGCCCTCCTGCCTTCAACTGTATTGCCGTCCTCAGGAACATGATACAGTTGAATGCTGTGGTGTGGGAAGCAGTGTTTTGTGCTACACCATGTATTTGGTTCTGCTGGGGCAGTATTTTGTTGTGTACTACAGTATTGCTGTCCCTGCCTCCTGTCAATTTGGACGCACCTACAACATGGGGCCACTTTTTAGGTTTTTTTCCAGGGCCACTTAAAGTTCCCAGTCCACCCCTGAGTGTCACACGCATGCTTGGCCATCTCTCTAATCATTCTCCACCTGGAATCAGCAGCCACTTCACTAGGTGGTACCGGGGTCACCTCAATAATAAGGTGATTGCTGTAAGTCAAGCCGGTGTTGTATTACATAGCGGACATTTTTCCATTAGCTCTCTAATGTCGCTAATAAAGTAGGATCCCCAGCATGTGACCCCCCCCCCAAGGCATCCATATTTCATAATAGAGCAGGAGGGTTAACCTGATCCACCACAGACAGTCACGGAGAGGTAACGCTGAAACTGAATGCTCCATCTGAATACTACTTGTAAGAGAAGAGATGGGGTATATCAAGTTATCCTCTATCCACAGGATAGGGAATAGCTATTAGATCAGTGGGGGTTTGACCGCTGGGGCCCCCACCAGTCATGAGAACTGAGGTCCCGAACCCCCAAAATGAATGGAACGGCAGGTCAAACATATGCACTGACACTTTATTCATCTCATTGGGACTGCTGGAGGTAGCTGAGTACAGAGCTCAACTATTTCTGGTGGTCCTCGAGAGATGAATGAAGCAACAGTGCGCATGCTGACCTGCCAGCCTACTCATTATGGGGGTCCCCACAGGGTACGGGGCCCCTGTTGTGATCGATGTGGGTCCTAGCAATGTCAGATTAGAACAGGTCCCACCACTGGGACCGCCTCTTATCTCCAGAACGGGAGAGCAATTGTGCATGCGTGACCACCCTCAGTTCACCGCTATAGGAGCTCCAAAAATAGCCAACCACTGACTATTTCTGGCAGTCCCACAGTGGTGAAGGGACAGGTGCAGCGTTTGTGTGGCTTGTTCTCTATTTACCGCCATGGGTCTTCCAGAAATAGCGCACTCCCTCAGCTATTTTCAGAAGTCCCAGAGAATTCAATGGAGAGCAAACCGTACATGCGCGGTGTGCTGTCTGTGAATGGGGGCCCCATTCTTCAAAAAAGAGCTGGTCCCAGAGATGGGACCCGCTCTTATCTGGTTGCTATGGACAACTAAGACAGTTCTGCCTTACACCAGTTTGATAAATCTCCCCCAGAGTTTTTAACCGCTTAAGGACAAAGCCGGTTTTAACATGTAACATAGTAACATAGTTTATAAGACCGAAAAAAGACATCTGTCCATCCAGTTCGGCCTGTTATCCTGCAAGTTGATCCAGAGGAAGGCAAAAAAACCCTGTGAGGTAGAAGCATATTTTCCCCACTTTAGGGAAAAAAATTCCTTCCCGACTCCAATCAGGCAATCAGATTTATTCCCTGGAGCAACGACCCATCTCTTAGATGAACCCATCTTTTAGTGAACTTACCATCACCACCTCCTCAGGCAGAGAGTTCCATAGTCTCACTGCTCTTACCGTAAAGAATCCTCTTCTATGTTTGTGTACAAACCTTCTTTCCTCCAGGCGCAGAGGATGGCCCCTTGTCACAGTCACGGAGATAAATAGATCATGGGAGAGATCTCTCTGTACTGACCCCTGATATATTTATACATAGTTATTAGATCTCCCCTCAGTCGTCTTTTTTTTAAAGTGAATAACCCTAATTTTGATAATCTTTCTGGGTACTGTAGTCCAACCATTCCAGTTATGACTTCAGTTGCCCTCCTCTGAACCCTCTCCAGCTCTGCTATGTCTGCCTTGTTCACAGGAGCCCAGAACTGTACACAGTACTCCATGTGTGGTCTGACTAGTGATTTGTAAAGTGGCAGGACTATGTTCTCATCACCGCCATCTATGCCTCTTTTGATGCAACCCATTATCTTATTGGCCTTGGCAGCAGCTGTCTGACACTGGTTTCTACAGCTTAGTTTGCTGTTCACTAAAAATCCTAGGTCCTTTTCCATGTCAGAGTTACCTAATATTTTACCATTTAGTATGTACTGGTGACTTGCATTATTCCTTCCCATATGCATAACCTTACATTTGTCAGTGTTAAACCTCATCTGCCACTTCTCTGCCCAAGCCTCCAGTCTATCCAGATCCATCTATAGCAGTGTACTGTCCTCTTCTGTGTTAATTACTTTACACAGTTTAGTGTCATCTGCAAAAATTGATATTTTACTGTGCAAGCCTTCTACAAGATCATTAATAATATATTGAAGAGAATAGGGCCCAATACTGACCCCTGTGGTACCCCACTAGTGACAGTGACCCAATCTGAATATGTGCCGTTAATAACCACCCTCTGTTTTCTATCACTGAGCCAGTTACTTACCCACATACAGACATTTTCTCCCAGGCCAAGCATTCTCATTTTATATACTAACCTTTTATGTGATACCGTGTCAAATGCTTTGGAGAAGTCCAGATATACGACATCCAATGAGTCGCCGCGGTCCAGTCTAGAACTTACCTCCTCATAGAAACTGATTAAATTGGTTTGACATGACCGATCCCTCATGAAGCCATGCTGATATGGAGTTATTTGTTTATTTTCATTGAAGTACTCCAAGACAGCATCTCTTAGAAAACCCTTAAGCAGTTTACCCACGACAGATGTTAAACTTACCGGCCTATTGTTCCCAAGCTCTGTTTTTGGACCCTTTTTGAATATTGGCACCACATTTGCTATGCGCCAATCCTGTGGAACACTCCCTGTCAGTATAGAGTCCTTAAATATTCTTTTTTTTTTTCTCCCTGATGCAGAGAGCCAAACATTTTTACTATTCCATTCACATTACCTTAAGTTTTATTTTTAATGTCACCATTTAATTCACCATATCATGTATTGAAAAACGGTAAAAAGAAAACACAATTCTGTAATTTTTGATAACAATTTTTTACAACATTCACTGTGTAAACTGCGTTATTGTTATTGTGCAGGTAAGTACGATTAGAGGGATACCCACTTTATATAGTTTTTCTTATGCTTTACTACTTAAAAAAAAATAAAAATAAAAACGTTGAAGAAAAAAATACCCGTTTATACTTTTTATATTTTCATGTACAGAGCTGTGTAAGAACTGTTTTTTTGGGGTGGACAAGCTGTAGTTTTTATTTGTTTTATTTTGGGATAAATACATTTTAACACTTTTTATCCAATATTCTTCAGGGGTGGGGTGACTTAAAAGTGGTCAGATGGCTGTTTTGCCAGCCAGCTGCCACAGATAAAGACCTGTATATAAAACCTGATTTGCAATAAATGCCGCCCCCTGCATTTGTATACTGACCAGTTATAATAAATACACCAATATTTGTCAAAAAGTTCTGTGACAACAGAAATGTAATTAAAGGCAACCCCTACCCATATTGATGTCATCGAGCGGGATCTGCACAATTAGGACTTCCTTTCTATTAGTCGAGAGCCACTAAGAAACAATGGCTATTGCTTTAGTGTAAAAAGCGATAGGGTGAACATTTTCAGAGATATGGTGACTTACAAACGATCAGTTGGGTGTTTTTATTTTATTTTTTTTCCACTATGGCGTTCCTGTTCAGGACAAATACCGTAATTTTCGCTTTATAAGACGCACCTGATGATAAGACGCACCCCAGATTTTAGAGTAGGAAAATAAGAAAAAAATATTTTTCATCACACCTCATATCAGACCCCCTATAAATTTCAGGACATCACATCAGACCCCCATATCAGCCCTCCTTGTCAGACCTCAGATCAGCCCACTATGGCCCTATATCAGCCCACTGTGCCCCCATCAGACCTCAGATCAGCAGAATGTGCCCCCATCAGACTTCAGATCAGCAGAATGTGCCCCCATCAAATCTCAGATCAGCAGAATGTGCCCCCATCAGACCTCAGATCAGCAGAATGTGCCCCCATCAGACCTCAGATCAGCGTATTGTGCCCCCATTAGACTTCAGATCAGCAGAATGTGCCCCCATCAGACTTCAGATCAGCGTATTGTGCCCCCATCAGACCTCAGATCAGCAGAATGTGCCCCCATCAGACCTCAGATCAGCAGAATGTACCCCCATCAGACCTCAGATCAGCCCACCCAGCCACATAAGGTTAAAATAAAAACCTCTCTTACCTGTCCTGCGCCGCGGCTCCGCTCCGCTTCCGGCACTCCTCTGCCTTCTCTGGCCGGCGCTGCACTGTCACCTGACTGCGTGCAGCGTCAGGTCATAGTGCGTGCACTACGTCCTGACGCTGTACGCGGTCAGGACAGTGCAGAGCCAGCCCGGAGAAGAAAGAGGAGCACCGGAGCGGAGCCGCGGCACAGGAGAGGTAAGAGAGGTTTTTATTTTAACCTTATGTGGCTGGGTGGGCTGATCTGAGGTCTGATGGGGGGTCCCGGCACCTTATACAAACGAGTGAGCACTTCCATAATGGAAGCGCTCACTTGTATTCACTTTATAAGACGCATTGCAATTTTTCCCCTACTTTTGGGGGGAAAAGTGCTTCTTATAAAGTGAAAAATACGGTACTTTTATAGTCAGATGCGGCACTTTCATTTATGTTTATTTTTTATTGTGTATTTTTATATAAAAATTAAATTATTATATGTTGTTTTTATATTATTAAAAACAATTGTTTGCCTTTTTAATTTTTTTTAAGGGAACATGCAGTCGCTGGAATGCTCATACTTTATACTCCAGTACTTTGGTGATTGTGATATCTTCCTGTTAAGCCCTACCAAAGGGGCTTAATAGGCAGTTAGCAATGGCATGCCTGGTAGCCATTACAATGTCCCAGGCTGCCTTGGGGCAATCAGAGGACAGAATAATGCTGTCTCTGTCTAACTGCCTAGATGCCATGATGACTATTGACTGCAGTGTCTGAGGGGTTAAATGACCGGGATTGAAGTTATCTCTGATCCAAGTCACTGCAGATGGATCTCAACTGTATAACACAACTAATACTTACCAACTCAGCCCGCTCCACAAACCCTACACCCCTAATATACATGTACGACAATGTCAGAAAGGGGTTGAATTGATCATACAGAGAAGTCGTCCATGAGCAGTTCATTTTTCTTGCAGAAACATTCATTTGAGCGATTCTTGCTAGAAAGTGAGAGCTGAATGGTGCATGCAGTGATTTCAGTTATATGGTAAAGTGATTGTGTCAGCCGGTATAGTGATACCTCCAGGGCTGGGCCCACACAAATGGAAAATTCATTATCGGGATATCAGTATGAGCTCTACACTGACCTGAAGGGAAATTTAGCTAGATTTTCACGTAGTCAGTGTTTGGTCATAAGCCAAAACTAGGAGTGAAGCCTATACAGATTAGATATAATAGGAAGATCTGCTCCTGCTCTGTGTGTTTGACTCATGTCTGGTTTTGGCTCACAATCACTGATGGAAACCACTGATCAAATACTGAAAGTGGCCTAAGAAGACCGCTCTGAGGACCAGTTATCACAGTGGTCTCTTCCCTGCAGCTCTCCCCAGCTTAAAGGGGTTCTTCAGGAATGATTTAAAATGACCTCCAGCAACCTGTCCTAGAATGTGAGCAGGACTGGTTGCCTCAACATTTAGAGCTGCCTGCACTGCTCTACAGTAGATGGTAATGATAAGATCCTGCCTATGATATGCCATCATGGCTGAGCAGCCTGACAGGAACACTCACCCTATATAGTAGTATATTTTATATACATACAGTACAGACCAAAAGTTTGGACGCATCTTCTCATTCAAAGAGTTTTCTGTATTTTCATGACACTGATTCACACTGAAGGCATCAAAACTATGAATTAACACACGTGGAATTATATACTTAACAAAAAAGTGTGAAACAACTGAAAATATGTCTTATATTCTAGGTTCTTCAAAGTAGTCACCTTTTGCTTTGATTACTGCTTTGCACACTCTTGGCATTCTCTTGATGAGCTTCAAGAGGTAGTCACCTGAAATGGTATACCAACAGTCTTGAAAGAGTTCCCAGAGATGCTTAGCACTTGTTGGCCCTTTTGCCTTCACTCTGAGGTCCAGCTCACCCCAAACCATCTCGATTGGGTTCAGGTCTGGTGACTGTGGAGGCCAGGTCATCTGGCGTAGCACCCCATCACTCTCCTTCTTGGTCAAATAGCCCTTACACAGCCTGGAGGTGTGTTTGGGGTCATTGTCCTGTTGATAAATAAATGATGGTCCAACTAAACGCAAACTGGATGGAATAGCATGCTGCTGCAAGATGCTGTGGTAGACATGCTGGTTCAGTATGCCTTCAATTTTGAATAAATCCCCAACAGTGTCACCAGCAAAGCACCCCCACACCATCACACCTCCTCCTCCATGCTTCACGGTGGGAACCAGGCATGTAGAGTCCATCTGTTCACCTTTTCTGCGTCGCACAAAGACACGGTGGTTGGAACCAAAGATCTCAAATTTGGACTCATCAGACCAAAGCACAGAATTGCACTGGTCTAATGTCTATTCCTTGTGTTCTTTAGCCCAAACAAGTCTCTTCTGCTTGTTGCCTGTCCTTAGCAGTGGTTTCCTAGCAGCTATTTTACCATGAAGGCCTGCTGCACACAGTCTCCTCTTAACAGTTGTTGTAGAGATATGTCTGCTGCTAGAACTCTGTGGCATTGACCTGGTCTCTAATCTGAGCTGCTGTTAACCTGCGATTTCTGAGGCTGGTGACTCGGATGAACTTATCCTCTGCAGCAGAGGTGACTCTTGGTCTTCCTTTCCTGGGGCGGTCCTCATGTGAGCCAGTTTCTTTGTAGCGCTTGATGGTTTTTGCGACTGCACTTGGGGACACTTTCAAAGTTTTCCCAATTTTTCGGACTGACTGACCTTCATTTCTTAAAATAATGATGGCCACTCGTTTTTCTTTACTTAGCTGCTTTTTTCTTGCCATAATACAAATTCTAACAGTCTATTCAGTAGGACTATCAGCTGTGTATCCACCTGACTTCTGCCCAAAACAATTCATGGTCCCAACTAGAGATGAGTGAACGTGCTCGAAACGAGCACTGTACCGCTCGGCTCCCCTGCGCTCGCATGGGCACAGGCAGCCGCTTCCGCTCATCTCTAGTCCCAACCCCATTTATAAGGCAAGAAATCCCACTTATTAAATCTGACAGGGCACACCTGTGAAGTGAAAACCATTTCAGGTGACTACCTTTTGAATCTCATCAAGAGAATGCCAAGAGTGTGCAAAGCAGTAATCAAAGCAAAAGGTGGCTACTTTGAAGAACCTAGAATATAAGACATATTTTCAGTTGTTTCACACTTTTTTGTTAAGTATATAATTCCACATGTGTTAATTCATAGTTTTGATGCCTTCAGTGTGAATCTACAATTTTCATAGTCATGAAAATACAGAAAACTCTTTGAATGAGAAGGTGTGTCCAAACTTTTGGTCTGTACTGTATATATATAAAGTCCTGCTCACATTCTAGGACAGGTTATTGGTAGCCATTTTAAATGATTCTCGGGGAACCCCTTTAATTCAGTGATCACTCTAATAATCCCTTTGTAAATGTCATCTGATCCCTTCGGATACACTATGTCTATCTATCCTATTCCATTCATTTTTTCTTAATGATATGGAGCCTGTTAGGGATCCTTTACACTGGGCTCATCATTCACCACTCACTTGCATTACTGCAGCAGTCGCCTCTTTGCATAGGATTACATTTCATGGCTCAAGGTCATGCTTAGACGGGCAGACATTTTGATTATGTCAGAGCACTCTGCTAATACAGTGTAACCTTGTAGCTTGATGTGCTTGCATTTGTCATAGCAAATGTCAGGAGTGGTAGCAGATGCCCGCCGTTAACCCTTCCGCTGTTCTTAGATTACACCCGCTGTGACCTAAATTTCTAAATAATCCCAAAGCTCTGCACAGGATTGGTACGGCGAGGCTCGTGGAGAAAAAGCGTTGGCACCGAGAAGTGTCATATAGATGAAATATTTGCACTGTACTGGTTTTTCAATGGTTTACGCTGTTTGGGGACAGATAACATGGCCTTGTATGACATATTCTAAATTTAATAATGCATAACTGAACTATGAATCTCAGGATTAACGTCTATGGCATGTCACGTGGGGTGAACACAAGGCAGATCTCTTTAGCAATTGTGTCACAATGGAGATTGAAGAACACCTCATCCTGACTGCAGAAACAACCTCGTTCCAGTCACAAAAATGTCTTCATCAAATCTGCTGCATAGACATCCACTTTTAGACATCCCATAAATGTGGGGATGGGGGGGGGGTGATTTTTTTTACATGGAACATTATGGGGGAATTTATTAACCCCTAGAGTCCTGGAGGATTTTTCACTTTTCAATTTTAATTTTTCCTCCCTGCCTTCCCGGAGCCATAATTTTATTATTTTTCCATTCACACAGCCGCATGAGGTCTTGATTTTTGTGGGACAAGTTTTACTTTCTAATGACATCCATTAATATTGCATAAAATGTAGTGAGAAGTGGGAAAAAATTCCAAATGGGGCAGAATTGGAAAAAAAAATGAAATTCTACCACAGTTTAAAGGGTTTTGTCTCTATGGCCTTCCCTGTGTGGTAAAGCTGACCTATGCCCTTCATTCTCTGGGTCAGTACGATTGTACGATTACTTTTCTTGAGTTTTAATACTAAAAAAAAAAAAAAACTTTGAAAAGAAAATGTTTTTTTTTCTTTTTATCACAGTGTTCTAACCCCTATAACTTTTTTATAGCTGTGTGGGAGCTAATTTTTTGTGGGACTATCTGCAGTTTTTATGGATACCGTTTTGGGAGAATGTGTGACTTTTTGATCACATTTTATTAAATATTTTTTCATAACTGAAGCAATGAAAAAATTGTGAATCGTCCATTTGGATTTTTTTTCCGTTATGTCATTTGCCGTATAGGATAGAAATTTTTATATCTTAATAGCTCATGCATTTCGGAAGGCACCGATGATCATGATTATTGTTAAGCGAATCAGGTGTGGATTGCTGTATCTGAACCTGATTTGTTTAAAAACTTCGTTAACAATATAGCCTCCATCATACTGGAAAATGTATGGGCTCTACAGAGGTCTTGGCGAACTTACGTTCGAAAGTATGAGACTTGCTTCATCTCGCATCTATGACGTGACAATTTGCATAAATTACAGTGTGAAAATCCGAAGCTGAACTTGGCTTCATTAATGAGGTAGGAAGCCGACAGAAAGGTAAGTACCAAGCAGACTATATTCCCTCCACAGGTCTGCACACAGCAAGATATTCAAAAAAACACAGAGAATCCTCCGAACATGACTGTACAGTTGTTTGAAACTATGTTAAAAAGCAGAATCATGTAAAAACCGCTGCATGTTAACACTTGCTAAATAGTTAGATTTCCTATTATGTGACTATGCAGTAAAAAAAAAGGTAGAAATTGTCAAACTGCTGCAGTCTTCATTCTATACCCCAGTGAAATAGTGACACCTAGTGGTCAAATGACAGCAACGGGAAAAGCACTGCTAAACATACAAACTGTGGAGGACATTTATTGACTCTGTTATGCCAGATTTGTAATGTAAAAATGATGCATGTGATGTCACCTGCAAAATTTTGTGGCAAATTTGAGTGTGACATTGGTGCAATATTAGCAGATATATTAAGATAAATTTATTTTGCCCCTGTACATTGTGCCTTCGCCATTTGTAGTTTGCGATAAATGTGTCTAAATCCCATCACAATGCGCTATAGGGCTTTTTACTACCAGAAATGAACATCAATTTTTCTACCACATTGGAGCTGGTATCGTTTTTGTTCACACAATGTGCCAAAAACTGTCTAAGACTGCGACACAACAAGGTGCAAAATAGGACAAAAAAACATTGGCCCAGAAGCATGTTGTAAAAAAAACAAAATTGGGGCACATACACATCATATATTTGGTGCAACAAGTGTGCACCACAAATTCTGCCGCAAATGAAGACACTTTCCAGGTGCAGTGACTTTGATGTATCTCTCACTATGTGCCTAGAATTTTAAAGGGTTTTTCCGGGGCCTTGTGGACTGCGCAATTACTCACATCTCACCAGTAGAAGAAAGTTTGTAATATACCTACCATCTGAAGTTTTTTGGCTCAGCCGCTCAGTGAACCTGGTCACGTGATGCGCCTCTGCTAAAAAATCCTGCATCAGCCTTTACCAGGTTTCCAGTCAGGTCTATGGATGGGAACATAACTTATACAGCCCTGAACTGGGGAGGCGCTGTGAATGGGGCTAGAATATTTGTATCCATGAGGCATGCGCAGATGAAGTAGATTCAGTAGTTTGCATATGCACCAGGGATATGTTTATTGCTGGGCTGTGGAAGTGACATCCCAGTCCTTAGACTAGAACAGAAACATGGTTTATATAATAAATAGTAACATCTAATATATAAAGCTGAGTGTATGTATGTGTGTATGTCTGCTAAAGGAATGCGCACCGTCGCAGCTACAATCACGAAATTTGGCACACAGGTACATCAGGTGTCCGGGAAGGTTTTAGACTGGGCCTCATTCCTGAGATATTCTAAAAAAAAAAATGCATTAGCCAATAGAAGCCTGGTCACATGACCCTTATCAGCCAATAGAAGCTCGCAGGCAGTTAGTCACCATACACACAGCTTCACACCAGGTCTCCATAACAACTCAGCCAGTTTTTTTCACTGCTGTAGGTACAGGGCGCTGTGGATGACAGTGTTAAAGGGGTATTCCGATTACCATAAATATAACTTATGTTTTAGACTAATTCATCATCAATCATTACCTAATATAATTTAAATGTCAAATATTTACCGTTTAATAGAAATAAAAGATGTTTTCTTCCACTGCTACCCACTGTGTTTCCTCATAAATTACCATGGCATCGACCTATAATTTAGGCCACCCTTAAAAGAAGGACTTAAAAGCCCACCCCCAGGTCCTGCTAAGCCACGCCCCAGACCCAGTCAGGCCACGCCCCCTCCCACTCCGCAGCCGATGGGGATTGAAAAAATGAAAGTAAAAATCACCTTCTGTCAGCTGCAGGGGAGGGAGGGTGAATTTCTCGCTGCAGCTCATGCTCAGACTGCACAGTGCTGCTGTCTGAGAGTGAGCTGTTCAAAAGGACGTCCCTGTGTCCGTCCAGGCCCTGCGCCGGACAGAGGACAGGGAGTCTGAAAGCTGGACTGTCCGGCCTAAAACCGGACCTCTGGCCACCCTAGGGGCAGGCTGCTGTTAGGGTGGCCAGACGTCCAGTTTTAGGCCGGACAGTCTGGTTTTCTAGCTCCCTGTCCTCCGTCTCGTGCAGTGCCTGGATGGACACAGGGATGTCAACCCTTTCAGTAGCTCACGCTCAGACAGCAGCATTGTGCTAAGTGTGAGCTGCAACAACTCACTGAGGCTTCTCTCACCCTCAGTCAGTCACAGGAGCCCACAGACATGGCTCCCTGTGGCTGACTGAGGGGAAGAGAAGCACCTGGCTGTCCCTACCTCACCTTCAGGTCAGGAACTTCTTCTTCTCCACTGTGTCTTCACGGAGACGGGGTGTGTGGCTTTATGTTAAGGGGCGTGGCTTCACTGGAACCGGGGAAGTGACTTCACATTTAGGGGCGTGGTTGGTGATGTCCGGCTTTCTGGGTTGAAGCCAGGGGCCACCCTAGCTGCTGTGGAGGTCACAGTTAAAGGGGAGGGCGATGTGAATGTTACTATTAAGGGGGCAGGCTGCTGTGGAGGTCACTGTTAAAGGGGCGGGCACTGTGGAGGTCACTGTTAAGGGAGGAGGGGACTGTGGAGGCCACTATTAAAGGGACAGCAGTGTACTATGTGGTCACTGTTAAGGGAGTGGGGTACTGTGAGGTCTCTGTCAAGGGAACCAGGAATAGTGGAGGTCAGTTAAGGTGACTATAACCTATGGTCAGTGTTAAGGGGGCGGGCCCCTGTGGAACTCACTGTTAAAGGGGCAGGCTGCTGTGACAGTCAAAGTTAAGGGCGTGGGCTGCTGTGGAGGTCCCATTTTAAGGAGACAGGGCACTGTGTGTGGGGGGGTCATTGTTAAGGAGTGGGCGTGCTGTAGAGGTCTCTCTCGATATCTTTTAACAACACACACAAACATTAAATTTAATAGATTAAACATACCCGAGTGAAGCCGGATCCTTCAGCTAGTCTAATATATAAAGCTGAGTGTATGTATGTATGTGTGTATGTATGTGTGTATGTCCGCTAAAAGAATCTGCACTGTCGCAGCTACAACCACGAAATTTGGCACACAGCTACATCAGGTGTCCGGGAAGGTTTTAGACTGGGTCTCAGCTCTCCAGGACGTACCGTTCCTGAGATATTCCCAAAAAAATGCATTAGCCAATAGAAGCCTGGTCACATGACCCTTATCAGCCAATAGAAGCTCACAGGCTGTTAGTCTCCATACACACAGCTTCACACCAGGTTTCCATAACAACTCAGCCAGTTTTTTTCACTGCTGTAGGTGCAGGGCGCTGTGGATGACACTGTTAAAGGGGTATTCCGATTACCATAAATATAACTTATGTTTTAGACTAATTCATCATCAATCATTACCTAATAGAATTTAAATGTCACATATTTACCGTTCAGTAGTAATAAAAGATGTTTTCTTTCACTGCTACCCACTGTGTTTCCTCATAAATTACCATAGCATCGACCTGTAATTTAGGCCACCCTTAAAAGAAGGACTTGAAAGCCCCGCCCCCAGGCACAACTAAACCACGCCCCTGACCTGCTCAGGCCACTCCCCCTCACTCCGCAGCCGGCAGGGATTGCAAAAATGAAGGTAAAAATCAACTTCTGTCGGCTGCAGGGGTGGGAGGGAGGGTGACTTTCTCCCTGCAGCTCATGCTCAGACTGCACAGAGCTCCTGTCTGAGAGTGAGGTGTTCAAAAGGACATCCCTGTGTCCGTCCAGGCCCTGCGCCGGATGGAGGACAGGGAGTTTGAAAGCCAGACTGTCCAGCCTAAAACCGGACCTCTGGCCCCCTTAGGGGCAGGCTGCTATGAAGGTCATAGTTAAAGGGGAGGACAATGTGGATGTTAATGTTAAGGGGGCAGGCTGCTGTGGAGGTCACTGTTAAAGGGGCGGACACTGTGGAGGTCACTGTTAAGGGAGCGGGGTACTGTGACAGTCACTGTTAAAGGGGCAGTCGCTGTGGAGGTCTCTGTCAATGGGGCTAGGAATGGTGGAGGTCAGTTAAGGGGACTGTAACCTATGGTCAGTGTTAAGGGGTGGGTGCTGTAGAGTTCACTGTTAAGGGGACGGGCACCTGTGGAACTCACTGTTAAAGGGGCAGGCTGCTGTGAAGGTCAACGTTAAGGTGGACTGCTGTGGAGGTCCCATTTTAAGCAGACGGGGCAATGTGGGTCATTGTTAAGGAGTCGGGGTCGGGGTCAGAATAACTCCCTGGATCAACGACCCATCTCTAGTAACTATAACCTATATTATTATTACACTCCAGAAATACATCCAGACCCCTCTTGAACTCTTTTAGTGAACTCACCATCACCACCTCCTTAGGCAGAGAGTTCCATAGTCTCACTGCTCTTACCGTAAATAATCCTTTTCTATGTTTGTGTACAAACCTTCTTTCCTCCATACGCAGAGGATGCCCCCTCATCACAGTCCTGGGGATAAATAGATCATGGGAGAGATCTCTATACTCATATATTTATACATAGTTATTAGATCTCCCCTCAGTCGTCTTTTTAAGTGAATAACCCTAATTTTGATAATCTTTCTGGGTACTATAGTCCACCCATTCCAGTTATTACTTTAGTTGCCCTCCTCTGACCCCTTTCCAGCTCTGCTATGTCTGCCTTGTTCACAGGAGCCCAAAACTGTACACAGTACACCATGTGTGGTCTGACTACTGATTTGTAGAGTGGCAGGACTATGTTCTCATCACGGCCATCTATGCCTCTTTTGATGCAACCCATTATCTTATTGGCCTTGGCAACAGCTGTCTGACACTGGTTTCTGCAGCTTAGTTTGCTGTTCACTAAAATTCCTAGGTCCTTTTCCATGTCAGTGTTACCCAGTGTTTTACCATTTAGTATGTACTGGTGACTTGCATTTTCTATCACCGAGCCAGTTACTTACCCACATACAGACATTTTCTCCCAGTCTAAGCATTCTCATTTTATATACTAACCTTTCATGTGGTACAGTGTCAAATGCTTTGGAGAAGTTCACATATACGACATCCATTGATTCGCCGCGGTCAAGTCTAGAACTTACCTCCTCATAGAAACTGATTAAATTAGTTTGACATGACCGATCCCTTATGAAGCCATGCTGATATGGAGTTATTTGCTTATTTTCATTGAGGTACTCCAAGATGGCATCTCTTAGAAAACCTTTGAACAGTTTACCCACAATAAAGGTGTATATAATACTAACATATAATAAAATAAAAAACTTTGATGAAATAAAATAATTTCATCATAGTTCCTGTATAGTATAAGAACATTTAAGTGTTATACAGTGCCCAGATTACAGGGTTCCTGCCTTTTGCCCTTTTCATCCTCCCTATAATTATACTGCTCTACCTAGGAGGCTTAAAGGGGTTGTGCAATGGCATAATATTGGTGACCCATCCTTGAGATAGTATATCAATTTCAGATCGGAAGGGTCCGAGTCTGAACCCCAACTGTGAGCGCTCCCCTTTAAACAACCCATATGTGGTTAGTATTTGTTACCAAATGTGATATGTAAGATATTCCTAAGTAAAGAATAAAGCCTGTGTTCTGTAGTATAATCCTGGATATGTCACACTACTTTCAAATTTAATTTAGGTTTCCTACATTGTAGGCACCATAGTAGATCCTACATTATTATTCTGCAATTACAGAACGTATAATTCAAACTTTCCGGTGCATAAATATAATAAATTAGGGCTGCATTCGTGCACTGCCAAACCACTGCTTTTACACTGGCGGATAACTGGCTGTACAGAGACAGGACCCATTATATTTAAAATATTATGAATATCTGGTTTTCTGCTAATTAACATTTTTAAGCAAGTGCCTGCAGCAAGCCCCCTGAAACAGAAGATTCATACTTACCTGCTCCACCTCACTCTGATCCTGGTACTATAGTCACATGGACCGCTCCAGCCAATGACTGGCTTCAGCAGTGATGTGAACACAAGCAGCATGTCACTGCTGAAGCCAGTCATTGCCTGAAGCGATGTATGTGACCATGCCTATGCACAGCAGGAAAAAAACTGTGCAAGAACAGGAAGATGGAGGCAGTGTGGAGGACCGGGCAGCAGGGAGCAGGTAAGTATCAATCTTCTGTTTCAGGGGGCAGCCCCTTTAAATCTGTTTTGGAAAGGCTTCATTGTATTGCACAAGACTTGTCATTAGAAATGGCCTTCTGGGCATGGAGCTGTGAAAGAATGACTGTAATAGTTTAAACAGCTGCTCATGTCTGCAGGATTTTCTGCAAATAATTACTATGGAAGATATGTGAACACCAGGGGCATAGCTAAAGGCTTATGGGCCCTGGTGCAAGAGTTCAGCTTGGGCCCCCGTTCCCTCACAGTGCTTTGTGGCAATGGACCGGGAAACACATAGCCTTCGTGCTGCCTGAGGCAAAAATTGAAACGGCATTAGCCCATGCCATATTCTCAAATTAACCCCTTCCCCCCAGTCCAACTGTTAAAAACATACTTAGAAAACATTACATACAGCACTACAAAACATACAGGGTAATACAGTGTCACATATCTCTTACATCCAGAGACCTCTCCTCTGATGTAGACATTCTTTTTCCTCATATTCTCCATTCAGACCAGACTGCCATGATTACTTCTTTCAGCCATCTCTTGTTTCCTACTTTTCCATCATCCTGCCACCCCCTATACTGCGCCTGTTGTGCTCCCCAACTGTATACTGCAGAAACAGTCACCCTAAAAATACTAGTACCACGCAGATAGTGGCCCCTTCAATGATTTCTGAAGTGTTCAATGATTTTTGAAGTGCAGGGGCGGACACAGACAGCGGTGGGCCCCTGTGCAAAGAATGCGCCTGGCCCCCCCCCATATCAGATGCTCATTCAGGACCCCCATATGCCACTTGCTCAGGACCCCCCTCCCATATCAGTTGCTTATTCAGGCCCCCCATATGTCACTTGCTCAGGACCCCCCCTTAATATCAGTTGTTAATTATTTATTTATTCAGGGCCCCCCATGCGTCACTTGCTCAGGACCCCCCCCATATCAGTTGTTAATCGATTATTTATTCAGCCCCCCCCCCATATGTCAGGGCCCCCCCCCAATATCAGTTATTAATTATTTATTTATTCAGGGCCCCCCATGTGTCACTTGCTCAGGACCCCCCCCCAATATCAGTTATTTATTTATTCAGGGCCCCCATGTGTCACTTGCTCAGGACCCCCCCCCAATGTCAGTTGTTATTTATTTATTCAGGGCCCCCATGTGTCACTTGCTCAGGACCCCCCCCCCAATATCAGTTGTTATTTATTTATTCAGGCCCCCCCCATATGTCACTTGCTCAGAATCCCCCGCCCCCCTAATGTCTGTTAACTTGTTATTTATTTTTTTATCCGATTCCAGGCCCCAATATGTCAGTTGCGCTCCCCCCCAATTTGCTCAATCAGCCAGGCCCCCCATATCCATGCTTTGTGACAGACCCCCATCAGACCTCAGATCAGACTAAAAATAAATACATAAAACTTACCTCTCCTGCTCTGCTGCTCTCCGTATCTGCCGGGGTGTTCAAGCCCATGCTGCACAGCCACGTGTCCTGACTGCGTACAGCGTCAGGTCATAGTGCGTGCTGTACGCAGTCAGGCTACAGGAGACCAGGGAGGAAGTGGAGGCCGGGGTAAGTATAAGTTTTTTGTGCTTCTCTCCACCGGCTCTTGCGTACTAGTGAGCGCTTCCTGTCCGCCCCTGAAATAGTGTCCCCGACACTAATAGTGTGAACATAATTACCCTCAAAAATAATTATGCCAATCTGATACTGTGCCAGGGTGCCCTCCACAGTAATAGTGGTCCCAAAAGTCACACCAATAGAAAAAATTATCTGCAACAGTGCACTTAGTGTTAACAGTCCCACTGCACCTGCACCGCAGCGCTCGGAACACACGCCAGGCGGCCCCATTCAAAATGCCTATACTTGTCCGTGTGTGCGGACAAGTATAGGACATGTTCTATCTTATCTTGCGGAGCTGCGGCTCGGCAAGATAGCGAGCCGGCCATAGAGGTGAACGGGTCCACACCTATTCCGCAACGGTTGTGTGAACGGGCCCTAACAGTCATGAACGGCTGATAACTAGCATCTAATACAGATATTTTACCAGAGAGGTGACCTTGATTGGTTGGATCTGAGTCTGAGACACTGTATGTTGAGTCTAGTTGAGAAAAGACCACTGTATGTTGAAAATATTATATCCTGAGGCAATTGTATCTTGAGGGATCATTGTACTCCCACTGCACCGATCTCCAGGGAGTGATGGCCTGAAGTACACCATGACACAATACTTCATCAGGACCACTACCACTCCTATCCTCTACCTCGGCTCCTCAGGGGGGCCGCTGCATGTGTAGAAATAATTTTCTACACCATGCTTGCTTCTACACACTGATTATTTACAACACTTGCCTCTGCTCCCCCATATACATACATGTACATATATAAATCTAATAGGGTACAGTGGGGTACAGGAGCCTGAAGTGATTATACTGTATATTAAAAAACTCCACTTATTTCTATCAGCATATTGTTCTTTATATTCACATATGCATATAGTAAGATTTCATAACTTACTGCATGAAAAGCGCAGGTTTTTATTTTACAGCTCATTTCTGTGCTTTTTAGAATGTGAGCATTAACCCCTTCAAGACCAAGCCAGTTTTCACCATAAGGACCAAGCTACATTTTTCAAATCTGACATGTTTCACTTTATGTGGTAATAACTGTGGAACGCTTTTACTTATCTAAGCGATTCTGAGATTGTTTTCTCATGACATATTGTATTTCATGTTAGTGGTAAATTTGAGTCAATATGTTTTACCTTTATTTATAAAAAATTCCAAAATTTACAGAAAATTTGGAAAAATTCACAATTTTTGAAATTTGGATGGCTTTTAAAGCAGATTGTGATACCTCATAAAATAGTTGTTACTGTACATTTCCCAGATGTCTACTTCATGTTGGCATCATTTTGTAAGCTTCATTTTATTTTTTTTTAGAACGTTAGAAGGATTAGAATTTTATAAGCAATTCTTCACATTTTTAAGAAAATTTCCAAAACCCACTTTTCAGGGACCCGTTCAGTTATCAAGTCACTTTGTGGCGCTTACATAATAGAAACCACCCATAAATGACCCAATTTTAGAAACTACACCCTTTAAGCTATTCAAAACTGATTTTACAAACTTTGTTAACCCTTTAGGCCCCATTCACACGACCGTGTGAATGGGGCCATATCTATCCCGCAATACTGCGGAATAGCTGCGCTCCCATTCATCTCTATGGCGCGCGGGGAGCCGCCGCACTGAGCTAGCTTCGTGCCGAGGCTCCATATGAAGCATGTCCTATACTTGTCAGTGCGTGCGGACAAGTATAGGCATTTTGAATGGGGCCGCCCGGTGTGCGTTCCAAATGTGCGGAACACACGCCGGGCGGCCCCCGTACTATTGCGGACCCGCAATAATACGGCTGTCTGAATGAGGCCTTAGGTGTTTCACAAGAATGAAAGGAAAATGGAGGTGAAATTTCACTTTTTTTTGCAGATTTTCCATTTTAATCTATTGTCCCTGTAACACAGCAAGGGTTAATAGCCAAAGAAAGCTCAATATTTATTACCCTGATTCTGCAGTTGACAGAAACACAACACATGTGGTGGTAAACTGTTGTACTGGAACATAGCAGGGTGCAGAGGGAGAGGAACGCCATATGGATTTTGGAGAGCAGATGTCGCTGGGATAATTTTAAGTTTCCATGTCACATTGAACACCCCCTGATGCACCTCTAGAGTAGAAACTCCCAAAAAGTGACCCCATTTTGTAAACTACAAGATGAGGTGACCGTTTTATTGGTACTATTTTGGGGTACATATGATTTTTGATAGCTCGATATTACGCTTTTTATGAGGCAAGGTAACAAAAAAATGGCTGTTGTGGCACAGTTTTTATTTTTTTACGGAGTTCTGACAGGATAGATCAGGTGTTGCCTTTATAGAGCAAGTTGATACAGACGTGACAATACCAAATATGTGTATATTTTTTTTTTGTTGTTTCAGTTTTACATAATAAAGAATTTTTGAAAACAAAAATTATGTTTTTGTGTCTTAATTTTCTGAAAGCTACATTTCTTTTATTTTTCTGCCGATTATCTTGCGTAGGGGGTCATTTTTTCCGGAAAGAGTTGACGTTTTTATAGGTAGCATTTTTGGGTACATATGATTTTTTTGATCACTATTAATATTACACTTAATTTTATTTTCCCTGTAACACAGCAAGGGTTAACAGCCAAAGAAAGCTCAATATTTATTACCCTGATTCTGTAGTTTACAGAAACACAACACATGTGGTGGTAAACTGCTGTAGGGGAACATAGCAGGGTGCAGAGGGAAAGGAGCGCCATATGGATTTTGGAGGGCAGATTTCACTGGGATAATTTTAAGTTGCCATGTCACATTTGAAGACCACCTGATGCACCCCTAGAGTATAAACTCGCAAAAAGTGACCCCATTTTGTAAACTAAAGATGAGGTGACAGTTTTATTGGTACTATTTTGGGGTACATATGATTTTTGATTGCTCAGTATTACGCTTTTTGTGAGGCAAGGTAACAAAAAAATGGCTGTTGTGGCACAGTTTTTATTTTTTGTTTTTTACAGAGTTCTCCTGACAGGATAGATCATGTGTTGCTTTTATAGAGCAGGTTGATACAGACGCGACAATACCAAATATGTGTATTTTTTTGTTGTTGTTTCAGTTTTACATAATAAAGAATTTTTGAAAACAAAAATTATGTTTTTGTGTCTTAATTTTCTGAAAGCTACATTTCTTTTATTTTTCTGCCGATTATCTTGCGTAGGGGGTCATTTTTTCCGGAAAGAGTTGACGTTTTTATAGGTAGCATTTTTGGGTATATATGATTTTTTTGATCACTATTAATATTACACTTAATGTGGCAAAGTGACCAAAAAATTGGTTGTTTTGGCTTTTATTTAATTTTTTTATGAAATTCACCTTAGGAGTTAGATCATGTGATATTTTTATAGAGCAGGTTTTTACGGACACAGCGATACCTAATATGTATATTTTTTTATGTATTTCAGTTTTACAGAATAAAAGCATTTTTTAAGAAAAAAAAAATCAGGTTTAGTGTCTCCATTTTATGAAAGTCACATTTTTTGGGCGATTGTCTTATGTAGGGGCTCATTTTTTGCAGGAAGAGATGATGGTTTGATTTGTACTATTTTGGGTTGCATATGACTTTTTGATCGCTTGGTATTACACTTTTTGTGATGAAAGGTGACAAAAAATTTTTTGCAGTTTTTATTTTTATTTTTTTATGGTATTCACCTTAGGGGGTAAGTCATATAATATTTTTTATAGAGTAAGTGATTATGGACGTGAAGATACCTAATATGTCTACTTTTTAAAAATGTATTTCAGTTTTGCACTATAATCAGGTTTAGGGCTTTTTTCAGACAGCCGTATGTCTGCCGTATTTCTCGGATCCACATTTTTGCGGATCACTCAAGTGCCCATTCATTTCATTGGGTTGTAGATTTTGCGGAATGTACACAGTGTGCATTCCGTAGTTTTCTTTCCGTTCCCTGGATTCGGAGATCTACTGACCTTCTACGGGTCCGTGGGACAGATCTCGTCAATATGTCCGCAAAAATGCGGAATGCTTACAGGATGTGTTCCGTTGGTATTCCGTGTTTTTGCGGATATGTGTCCGCAAAAAAGTTACTTTGTACTTAATTGACACTTGTGACTGTCTAGACTCATCTCCATTTTGAGTTTTAAGTGGAAAGCACACATCATGGCATCCTTCACAGTAGATGACATGGGTGTGCTTATTCAGGAAAGACCCAAGCTGTGGGATACCCGTAGTGACCTCTACCATGAGCGTGTCCGAAAGGATAGGTCATGGGAGGAGGTCACACGTTTGCTTATGGCCAGCAAATGGGATGAAGTGGACTCCAAGACACAAAAGGAATATGGTAATTGCTTTTTATTCATTTTTGGGATGAATGAAATTAGTCATGTGTATAACATTTTACCTAGGCCAGCACATCATGTCAAATTCTTATTTAGGCCCTATATTATGTATGTGTTGTGCAGCATGTAATGCATCTACTGTGTCATGTTTGCAGACTTCCAGAAACTTCTATAGATGCTGGAGCACTTGGAGGATGACATGTGGAAGTCTGCAAACATGACACAGTACACGCTTTGCACTGTGCATTGCAGACTTCCACGTCATCTTCTAATTGTTTTTTTGGTTAACCACATTTTTATTAGGTTTCTTTGAAATAAAATATTACTCAAAGTTTATATTAATTTCCTTAGTTTTTTTAAAATTAAAAACAGTCAAAGCGGTCAAGACGAGATGGAACTCGTGAAATGAGAGTGAGGGCACCACGGTGACGTTCTCGGGCACAGCCAGTTTCCGGGCCATCAACACGAGATTTAATAGACACACATATTCTGGAGTATCTGGATCGCAAGTACTTGTCCGGAGGATACTGTTATGCATGGCATGGTGCCAGGGGCGTAGCTAAAGGCTCATGGGCCCTGGTGCAAGAGTTCAGCTTGGGCCCCCTCCCCCCTTCACTCAGTGCTGGTGCACCTAGCTTTTCTGATGCCCGAGGCAAATACTGAAAAGCCCCCCCCCCCCCATGCCAAATTCTCAACCTAACCCCTTCCCTCCAGTCCTACTGTAAAAGGGGTTGTCCTGTTTTTACTACTGATGACCTGAACTCAGGAAACAGAAACAGTTCCCCTGAAAATACTGGTACCACACAAATAGTGCACCAGTACAAAAACACCCCTTTATATTGTGCGCTAGTACAAAAAATACCCCCTTCCTTTCAGATCATACCCCCATATAAAACCCTAAATGAGACCTCCCCATCTCAGACCAAACCCCCTGTAGACCTCTATGTCAGACCTCATATAAGACCCCAGTTTTAGACCTGAGATCAGACCCCTATTAGACCTCCATGCAAGACCCCGACCCACTATCAGACCTCAGATAAGACCCCCATTAGACCTCCAGACTCCCAGTTAGACCACCCCAGACCCCCCTCCCGTTAGACCACTCCAGACCCTCCAGTTTGACCTCCAGATCCCTCAGTTAGACCTCCAGATCCCCCCAGTGAGACCTCCAGACCCCACCAGTGAGACCTCTAGACCCCCCCATTAGACCTCCAGACCCCACCAGTGAAATTTCCAGAGCCCCCTTCATTAAACCTCCAGACCCCCCCTCCATTAAACCTCCAGAACCCCCTCCATTAAACCTCCACCCCTATTAGACCTCAGATCAGACTGTAAAATAATAAATAAACTTACCTCTTCTGCCGCTCTTCTCCCTGTCAGGCTGTTTCCCCGGCTCTCACCTCTTCTCAGGTCCCGCGCTGCAGTCACCTGACCTCCTGCAGCGTTAGGTCAGAGTGCGCTCTGTACGTCCTGACGCTGCAGGCAGTCAGGACACAGCAGCGCAGGCCCCAGGAAGAGCGAGCAGGAGGAGGGGTAAGTACAGTACAGCGCTTCTCTCCCCTCCTCCTGCAGGCTAGTGAGCGCTTCCATACAGTGCAACTGGCAAGGGGGGCCCTCTGGCTTAGGGGCCCGGTCGCAACTGCGACCCCTATAGTTACGCCAGTGCATGGTGCCATTTCTACAGAAGGTACCGGCCAATAAACGGAATATGTGTGTCTCTAGTTTGCACGCAGTCCTGAATATCTTCTCCCACCATCCTAACTCCAAACATGTGCACCGATATTTGGAAGAAGTGTGGACGCATCTTCATGACGAACTGTCTTCTTAGAAAGCACAATTCAGTGGTGACACAAGGGCCTATCAGAGTTCTTCTTGGAATGCACAAGGTGGATTATCACAATCCTCCACTGCGTCTCATTTCCCAATGGGCAATTTTACCTGGGACTTATTTGATTTATGATTTGTGTCATGTAAATACATTTTGGTTTTGAAAACTTTGGAAAAGTCTTATGTGTTTTTTATTAAATAGGAGCAAGGTAGTCAGAAGTGTTCTTACTATGTCTCTTGGCCAACCACAGATTGTAATACATCTATACCCAAAGTGCTTTACAATTGAAACATAAATGGGTTTTATCATCAAAGCCAGAGGGGAATTTTTACTGAAAATGTCCCCACTGTCTCCCATGAAACCACCCCGTTATGTTTTTGCTTTTCAAATTACCATACCTAAGGCCATTGACTTGAACAGGCTCAACATTGGAAGCAGTGTGAAACTTACAAATCACATTTTTTATTAAAAAAAAAAATACAAATGAGGTAATAATCAGTATTTTCCAGAAAATGACAATAATGTGTTCTTCATCAATCTTTGGGGTTAAAATTTAGTTACCCTAAAAAATGTAATTTTAGGCACTTAATTTGATTATTTTGATGTCTGTATGTGATGGAGAACCAATTTAAGAAGAGCTTGTTCTGAGGGGACACAGGGAAACTAACATTTCACATTTTTCAAAAAATTAACGATTTTGGCAAATTCGATCTAACTGCCAAGATAATGCACCTTCTGAACTAATAAAGTAATCCGCATAAAGCTCTCGAACTGCAATTCCTGCAGGTCCAGATGTTTGTGACAGATTTGGGTCCAAAACAACACTTGAAGGTGAGGAATGGACCACTTCAGGTTCAGCAGCTACATCATGAGCTCTGGTGAAGTTGTGTAATATAACACATGCCTGTATCACCAGCGTGACATTTTCGGGACTCATTTGCAATGACAACATGAACACTCTCCATTTATTGGTGAGTATTCCAAAAGCACATTCAACATATCGTCTTGCTCGTGACAGACGGTAATTGAATATGCATTTGCGGTTGTCTAAATCGTGGCGGGAAAAGGGCCTCAAAACATGTGTAGACAAAGCAAAGCCCTTGTCTGCCACAATTACAAATGGAGCGTCCAGGCCAGAAGGTAATTGTCTGGGCTTAGGCAAGGAAAGTTGGTTGGCACTAAGCCTTTCACCCATTCTGGAAGAACTGAAGATGCTTCCATAGGCCCCAATATCAACAATTATAAATCTGTAGTTACTGTCAACCAAGGCCAACAGCACAACAGAAAAATATTGTTTGAAATTATAATATCGAGACATTGAGTGAGGCGGCTTTCTAACACGAATGTGTTTGCCATCCAATGCCCCTATGCAGTTTGGAAACTGCGTGGATTGATAAAATCCCTCAGCGATTTGCAGCCAATCTTCCCAGATATGATTGAGATTCCCAGCAGATACTCGTAATGCAAAGACGCAAAGGAGTTTACAGATGCAAGGAACCTGGGAAGAGAAACAAAAGGATATATTAATATAAAATTGGGAATTAAAGAGCTAAATTAAACTCTAGACAGACAGATTTTGGTACTGTATTGTTTTTGGTAAAAACACTGCTTGCTGGCAGGGTTACACGCCAGCCTGTAATCCATCATTTCGGTTGGGCCATCTTCAATTTATGGAGAACCACATAAATGTGTTTTAGCCTTGGAACATAGGCGGCAAAGTAAAAATATTAGTGAAATCTAAATTAAAATAGTTTGCCAAGAAAACCATTGCTGCAAGAAAGCTGTTTGGTCATTAACCCCTTCAGGAAAAATCACGTACATGTACGTGAGAGAATGTGGCTTCTTGCTGCATCCTCACGTGCATGTACGTGATGGGATTGGGTAGGTGCAGGAGCTGCACCCGCCCGATCAGCAGCACGGGCCCGGCTGTTGCCGATAGCGAGGCCCCTGCTGCATCCGCCAGCATTGCTGTGTGCCATGATACCCGCGGGTTAATCCTTCACACGCCGCGGTCAGCGCTGACCATGTGTGGGGTCTGCAGAGGGAGGGAGCTCCCTCTGACTCCATCGGCACCCCGCGCTGCGCTGGCAGGGGGCCTATGGTTGCCATGGCAGCTCCGATGCCTTACACAGACATCGGAGCCTGCCATGTACGGAAGCCTACGAGATCCAGCCTGCAGGAAGTATTGTACTGAATTGAAACAGGGATCAAACCCTGAAAACGTGAAGTCCCACAGTGGGACAAATGTAAAAAGTTAAAAAATGTGAAAAAAAGTTTTGTTTTTTTATAATAAAAAAAATAAAGTTTCAAGTAAAAAAAAAAAAAAAAACCCCCACCATAAAACAGTGTTTTATAACAAATAAAAAATAATAAAACAGATATATTAGGTATCAAATATATAGAAGAGAACTGGCTCGCACATCCACATGCCACGCTTTGATCTCATCCCTACTTACTAAGCAGAAGACAGCGCTACTTACCGCCTTACTGAGGCCTTAATTGTACATTTTGATCAAAAGGCATAAGCCCACTCACCACGCCAAGGTTGCCTCTTTGAGTGGGACCTACTCTAAATTTTGGCGCAGCGCTGCCCGGCAACCACTGACACTGCAGCGCCAATCCAGTAGGCGGCAGGACCCAGCAGTCACGCAGCACCACTGTGCCTGGCAATGCCGAACTTTGCTTTCTTGTTTTCTGGTGTATGCACTCCTCCCATTCGACCCAGGTGTTTTTAATTAGCAAATTTCTGCATAAGGGTTAAATGAACTACCGTGCTCTCAGTTGGAGTTCCTGAGAGCTGTGGATAAGGTGAGCTTTTGACAACTGTTCACATGGTGTGGTGCTGTGCGGGGGCCATTGTCGCTGTGCTGGTGGGTGTGGGGCCCAGTGCTGGGTTTGGCATTGCCAGGCAGCAGTAGTGCTGCGTGGCTGCTGGGTCCTGCCGTCTACTGGATCAGCGCCGCAGTGTCGGTGGTCGCCGGGTAGCGCTGCGCCAAAATTTAGAGTAGGTCCCACTCAAAGAGGCAACCTTGGCGTGGTGAGTGGGCTTATGCCTTTTGATCAAAATGTACACTAATGCCTCAGTAAGGTGGTACACATGCGCCAAGTAGCGCTGTCTTCTGCTTAGTAAGTAGGGATGAGATCAAAGCATAGCATGTGGATGTGCGAGCCAGTTCTCTTCTACATATTTGAAGACAAAAATGTCGCGTAATCTGCCGCCTCAGGTGAACGCCGTAAAAAAATAAAATAAAAACTGAGCAAAAACGCCATCACAAAAAGAGTAATGCCAAGCGATCAAAAAGACATATTTACCCCAAAATAGTACCAATCAAACCGTCATCTCTTCCCGAAAAAAATTATACTCTACCTAAGACAATCGCCCAAAAGATTAAAATAATACAGCTTTCAGAAAATGTAGACACTAAAACATGATTTCTTTTTCTTCAAAAATGCTTTTATTGTGTAAAACTGAAATAAATATAAAAATGTATACGTTAGGTATTACCATGTCCAGAATAACCTGCTCTATAAAAATATTATATGAATTACCCCCTAAGGTGAACACCGTTAAAAAATTAAAATAAAGACTGTGCAAAAAATGCAATTTTTTGTCACCTTTCATCACAAAAACTGTAATACCAAGCGATCAAAAAGTCATATGCAACCCAAAATAGCACAAATCAAACCGTCATCTCTTCCTGCAAAAAATGAGCCCCTACATAAGACAATCGCCCAAAAAATAAAAAAATATATAGCTTTCGGAAAATGGAGATGCTAAAACATGATCTTTTTTTCAAAAATTCTTTCATTGTGTACAATTAAAATACCGTATTTTTCGCTTTATAAGCCGTACCCAATGATAAGACGCATCCCAGATTTTAGAGTAGGAAAATAAGAAAACATATTTTTTATCAGATCCTCATAAATTTAATTTATCATCCCCCATAAATTTCAGGACATCACATCAGACCCCCATCAGATCTCAGATCAGCCCTTTCAGACACCCATCAGACCTCTGTGCCCCCAAATAAGCCCACAGTGCCCCTATCAGACATCAGATGAGCCCACTGTGCCCCCATCAGACCTCAGATCAGCTCACTGTGCCCCCACCATACCTCAGATCAGCCCACTGTGCCCCCATATCAGCCCACAGTGCCCCTATCAGACCTCAGATCAGCCCACTGTGCCCCCATCAGACCTCAGATCAGCCCATTGTGCCCCCATATAAACCCACTCTGCCCCATCAGACCTCAGATCAGCCCATCAGAACAAAATAAAAACACTCTTACCTCTCCTGCACTGCGGCTTCGCTCCGGGTCCGGGGCTCCTCTGTCTTCTCCTGCCGGCGCTGCACTGTCACCTGACTGCGTGCAGTGTCAGGTCATAGTGCGCGCACTACATCCTGACGCTGTATGAGGTCAAGACAGTGCAGCACCAGGAGGAGAAGACAGAGGAGCGCCGGACCTGGAGCGGAGCTGCAGCGCAGGAGGGTGAGTATGTTTCCCTGCTCCCGGCAGCTAATACATACTAGTGAGCGCTTCACTAGTATTTGCTTTATAAGATGCACGGCCATTTTCCCCCTACATTTGGGGGGGAAAAAGTGCGTCTTATAAAGCGAAAAATACGGTACATTAAAAAAAGTAGCCATATTAGGTATCACCACGTCCGTAAAAACCTGCTCTATAAAAATATCACTGCTCTAACTCCTAAGGTGAATTTCATTAAAAAAAAAACTCTGCAAAAACAACCAATTTTTTGGTCACTTTGCCACATAAAGTGTAATATTGAGTGCTCAAAAAAATCATATGTACCCAAAAATGCTACCTATAAAAACGTCAACTCTTTCCGCAAAAAATGAGCCCCTTCACACGACGATCGGCAGAAAAATAAAAGAAATGTAGCTTTCAGAACATTAAGACACAAAAACATAATTTTTGTTTTCAAAAATGCTTTATTATGTAAAACTGAAACAACAACAAAAAAATACACATATTTGGTATTGTCGCGTCTGTATCAACCTGCTCTATAAAAGCAACACATGATCTATCCTGTCAGGAGAACTCTGTAAAAAACAAAAAATAAAAACTGTGCCACAACAGCCATTTTTTTGTTACCTTGCCTCACAAAAAGCGTAATACTGAGCAATCAAAAATCATATGTACCCCAAAATAGTACCAATAAAACTGTCACCTCATCTTTAGTTTACAAAATGGGGTCACTTTTTGCGAGTTTATACTCTAGGGGTGCATCAGGTGGTCTTCAAATGTGACATGGCAACTTAAAATTATCCCAGTGAAATCTGCCCTCCAAAATCCATATGGCGCTCCTTTCCCTCTGCACCCTGCTATGTTCCCCTACAGCAGTTTACCACCACATGTGTTGTGTTTCTGTAAACTACAGAATCAGGGTAATAAATATTGAGCTTTCTTTGGCTGTTAACCCTTGCTGTGTTACAGGGAAAATAGATTAAAATGGAAAATCTGCAAAAAAAGTGAATTTTTGAAATTTCACCTCCATTTTCCTTTCATTCTTGTGGAACACCTAAAGGGTTAACAAAGTTTGTAAAATCAGTTTTGATTAACTTGATGGGGGTAGTTTCTAAAATTGGGTCATTTATGGGTGGTTTCTATTATATAAGCGCCACAAAGTGACTTGATAACTGAACTAGTCCCTGAAACGTGGGTTTTGGAAGTTTTCTTAAAAATTTTAAGAATTGCTTCTAAAATTCTAAACCTTCTAACTGCCTGAAAAATAAAATGATGTTTACAAAATGATGCCAACATGAAGTAGACATCTGGGAAATGTACAGTAACAACTATTTTATGAGGTATCACAATCTGCTTTAAAAGCAGAGACATTCAAATTTCAAAGATTATGAATTTTTCAAAATTTTCTGTAAATTTTGGAATTTTTTATAAATAAAAGTGAAACATATTGATTCAAATTAACCACTAACATGAAGTACAATATGTCATGAGAAAACAATCTCAGAATCGCTTAGATAAGTAAAAGTATTACCACATAAAGTGAAATATGTCAGATTTGAAAAATGTAGCTTGGTCCTTAAGGTGAAAACTGTCTTGGTCTTGAAAGGGTTAAACATGGTAAATTTCAAGGAAATAAATAAATGTGAATATATACAGTGCCTTGCAAAAGTATTTGGCCCCCTGGAACTTTTCAACCTTTTGCCACATTTCAGGCTTCAAACAAAAAGATGTAACATTTTAAATGTTTGGTGAAGAATCAACAACAAGTGGGTCACAATTGTGAAGTGGAACAAAATTTATTGGATCATTTAAACTTTTTTTGTAATAATAAAACTGAAAAGTGGGGCGTGCAAAATTATTCGGCCCCCTTGCATTAATACTTTGTTGCGCCACCTTTTGCTGCGATTACAGCTGCAAGTCGCTTGGGGTATGTCTCTATCAGGTTTGCACATCTAGAGACTGAAATTCTTGACCATTCTTCCTTGCAAAACAGCTCGAGATCTTTGAGGTTGGATGGAGAGCGTTTGTGAACAGCAGTTTTCAGCTCTTTCCACATATTCTCAATTGGATTCAGGTCTGGACTTTGACTTGGCCATTCTAAGACCTGGATACGTTTATTTTTGAACCATTCCATTGTAGATTTTGATTTATGTTTGGTATCATTGTCTTGTTGGAAGATAAATCTCCGTCCTAGTCTCAGGTCTTTTGCAGACTCCAACAGGTTTTCAGCCAGAATGGTCCTGTATTTGGCTCCATCCATCTTCCCATCAATTTTACCCATCTTCCCTGTCCCTGCTGATGAAAAGCAGGCCCAAACCATGATGCTGCCACCATCATGTTTGACAGTGGGGATGGTGTGTTCAGGGTGATGAGCTGTGTTGCTTTTACGCCAAACATATCGTTTTGCATTGTTTCGAAAAAGGTCTGACCAGAGAACCTTCTTCCACATGTTTGGTGTGTCTCCCAGGTGGCTTGTGGCAAACTGTAAACGAGACTTTTTATGGATATCTTTGAGAAATGGCTTTCTTCTTGCCACTCTTCCATAAAGGCCAGATTTGTGAAGTGTTAGACTGTTGTCCTATGGACAGACTCTCCCACCTCAGCTGTAGATCTCTGCAGTTCATCCAGAGTGATCATGGGCCTCTTGGCTACATCTCTGATCAGCCTTCTCTTTGTTTGAGATGAAAGTTTAGAGGGACGGCCGGGTCTTGGTAGATTTGCAGTGGTCTGATACTCCTTCCATTTCAATATGATCGCTTGCACAGTGCTCCTTGGGATGTTTAAAGCTTGGGAAATCTTTTGGTATCCAAATCCGGCTTTAAACTTCTCCACAACAGTATCACGGACCTGCCTGGTGTGTTCCTTGGTCTTCATGATGCAGAACCCTGAGACTATCACAGAGCAGGTGCATTTATACGGAGACTTGATTACACACAGGTGGATTCTATTTATCTTCATCAGTCATTTAGGACAACATTGGATCATTCAGAGATCCTCAATGAACTTCTGGAGTGAGTTTTCTGAACTGAAAGTAAATGGGACGAATAATTTTGAACGCCCCACTTTTCAGTTTTATTATTACAAAAAAAGTTTAAATGATTCAATGAATTTCGTTCCACTTCACAATTGTGACCCACTTGTTGTTGATTCTTCACCAAAAATTTAAAATGTTATATCTTTTTGTTTGAAGCCTGAAATGTGGCAAAAGGTTTAAATGATCCAATAAATTTCATTCCACTTCACAATTGTGACCAGGGGCGTAGCTAAAGGCTCATGGGCCCTGGTGCAAGAGTTCAGCTTGGGCCCCCCTTTTCTTAGTGCTCTGTGTGTCTTCTTATGCGGCACAAGGGTCTTTGGGCCCCCTCAGGCTCCTGGGCCCGGTAGCGACTGCTACCTCTGCACCCCCTATAGCTACGCCCCTGATTGTGACCCACTTGTTGTTGATTCTTCACCAAAAATTTAAAATGTTATATCTTTTTGTCTGAAGCCTGAAATGTGGCAAAAGGTTGAAAAGTTCCAGGGGGCCGAATACTTTCGTAAGGCACTGTATATTCAAAATAATTCCAAGGGGCTTGGATTGACAAGGCATAATCAATGGTGTTTGCAGAACTATGAAAACATATGTAACATTTGGTAAAAAAACATGCGGAAATTAACTTACCTCAACGTGACCATAAGCCTTTCTTCAGGTGAAATGCTGCGCCTCATGTTCGCATCCTGAAAAGTCAGTCCGGAACGTAAAGACGCAAGCAAATAATCAAATTTGGACACTGACATACAACAGTACCCCTTAAATTTGTCAGGGTGCTGTCGCAAATCAGTGTATAGTACATGAAAATGGCCCATCCTGAGCCGCATAGAGACAATGGGATGAACCCACTGCCTTCTCCTCCTCAAAGGTTCTTCTGACAGCATAGGTGACTGCCGTACAAATCTCTGAGAGACGAGATAGCACAGTAAAATGTCGCTCATATCAGCCATGATAAACCCTAAGAAATCAATTGTGAGGAAACAGATGCCGACAAAGCACAAGTCTCAACACAAAGCTCTCAGCGTCCTCAAAAGCCAGAGAAAAGGGCTCCTCTGAGATCATGTGCCTGTAAAACATTCCATTTTTTTAAAAATCTTCTCACCTTTGAATCTTTATCCAAAAATACCTCCCGTTTTTACACGGATCCGCAAAAAAACGGAACACCTACAGAAACACATAAAACACATTCTGTTGTTATGCGGACATGCACTACGGTCCACAAAATCACCGAACCGCATTTTTGCGGTCCGTAACAGAAATACGACCGTCTGAAAGAGCCATTAGTGTCTCCATTTTCTGAAATTTTTTTTAATCGTTTGGGTGATTGTCCTATGTAGGGGCTCATTTTTTGCGGAATGAGATGACGGTTTGATTGGTACTATATTGGGGTATATATGTCTTTTTGATCGCTTGGAATTACACTTTTTGTGATGTATGGTGACAAAAAAAATTGCATTTTTGGTACAGTTTTTTTTTTTACGGTGTTTACCTGAGGGGTTAGGCCATGTGATATTTTTATAGAGCAGGTTATTACGGACGTGGTGATACCTAACATGTATACTTTTTAAAAGTTTATTTCAGTTTTACACAATAAAAGCATTTTTGAAGGAAAAAAGAAATCATGTTTTAGTGAATCCATTTTCTGAAAGCTGTGTTTTTTTTAATCTTTTGGGCGATTGTCTTAGGTAGGGTCTCATTTTTTGCAGGAAGAGATGATGGTTTGATTGGTACTATTTTGGGGTATATATGTCTTTTTGATCACTTGGAATTACTCTTTTTGTGATGTAAGGTGACCAAAAAATTGCATTTTTGCTCAGTTTTTATTTATTTATTTTTTTACGGCGTTCACCTGAGGTGGTAGATTATGTGACATTTTTATAGAGCACTTCGTTACGGACGTGGAGATACCTAATATGTCCATTTTTTTTAAACACTATTTTATGATGAGGGGGCTTTTTTTTTTAAACTATTCACTGTAGAATCCAATGTCGTATAAGGGTATATATTGCAACCTTATCACTGAAAAAACATTAAATTAAATACCCTATGGCTCCATTCACACGTCCTGTTTTTCTTTCCTGATTCGATCCTGATCTGGATCCATTCATTTCAATGGGTCCTGAAAAAATCAGGATCGAATCAGGAAAGAAAAACAGGACGTGTGAATGGAGCCTATAAAACATAACTTTTACTAAATCGTTTAAAATATTCCCACACCTTAAAGTGAAACAAAAATAATAATAGTAAAAAGATGATACACACAGGTTACCAATGGTAGGGGTAATGTACCATAGATCGCCACTAATGTGGCCACTCACGGTTTGATGAGTCACATATGAGAAGAGGAGCTCTTCTCATATGTGACTCATCAAACAGTAAGACGCTGACAGTTGCCTAGTTGACCCAGCCAGCAGGCTGGATCTTCTGGGCTTCCGTAGCTGGCAGGTTCCAATGCCTGTGTAAGGCACTGGAGCTGCCATGGCAACCATCGGCCCCGTCAGCGCAGTGGGCGATGGAATCAGATGGAGCTCCCTCCCTCTGCAGACCCCGCACGTGCAGCAGTCAGCGCTGACCGCAGCGTGTGAAAGGGTTAATCCGCCGGCATCACCGCATACAGCGGTCAGTGTCAGTGTCATGTCCATAAAAAAAAGCGTATGTGTTTCATCCGTGAAGCTGTCTGTGAGGGATCCGTGGTTGGTCCGTGTGTCCATTTTTATCATCCGTGTGGCATCCATAATTCACTGACATTGCTCAGCTGAAAATTAATTTTCTAAGAATCTCCTATTAGTCATCAGTGAAAAACGGACGCAACACGGACACAACACGGATGTGTGTCAGTGATTTTCACGGACCCATAGACTTCAATGGGCGTGCTTGGCCCGCATCCCGGATCAAAGTAGTGCATGTGCATGTCATTTTTTTTACTGATCCACGCTCAGTAGAAAAATGCTGAAATGTGAACAGACACATTAAAATCAATGGGTGCGTGTGCTGTCCGCAGAAAAGCACACGTCAGTGAAAAACGGAAATGTGGACGAGGCCTTAGTAACAGCCGGGCCCGTGCTGCTGATCGGGCGGGTGCAGCTTCTGCACCCGTCCGATCACATCACGTACATGTGCGTGATAATGCGTGAAAAGGTTAAACATCCTCTCATGTTCAGAACAAAGATTTTCAAAGTAATTCCAGTTCAAAGGAGGATTAATAGAAGCATTGCCTTCCAGCACCGGCTAGAAGTACCCACACAGGAACTGGCAAAGATGCTAAACATTATCATGAATAATTTACATTACAGACTATAGGCAACAGCTTGAAGAAGTACTGTGTAAAATAGGAACACTTTAATAAGGTCTGACACTATTACGCACATTTCTAGCTATATCTGCTTAATACACAGCTTTCTGAACAGAATTGGAGAAAATGTAAGATTACATTTTGTAATAGGAGATATTAATTATTGGTATTTTGGGGCGTACCAATAATTAATATTCATAAATAAGCAAAACCCGCTTCCGCTAGTTCCGCCTATTTATGCCTAAGTGCTACTCTATTGCCTTTCACACGACCTAGAAGGGACTCAAAATACACGTTAACACTGCAATAAATACTGTACACTGTATTATAAATAATAACACTATTTATTAATTATTAACAATACAGTAATAATCCCTAACTACACTACACAATCCCGTTTAACTCCAACCACAATACTAACTAAACAAAACACACACACACACACATATAAAGCAGCCCTCCCCAGCCTATCTAAGTTACTGTCCCTGGGAACAAAGGGTTAAATTACAATAAGCAATCAGGGGATAACAAGGGGTGTTGGTGCTGCAGGGGTTAAATGGTGGGGCAAGGGTACAGCACAAAGGTGCAGCAAGGCAGGGGTTGTTGGTGCGTTGGTGATCCAGGGGTTGCAGGGCAATCAGGGGTTAATATCCAGGGGTTGCAGGGCAGCAGCAGGGCAGGGGTACAGAGGTTATCCAGGGGTAGCAGGGAATGTAGGGCAGGGGGCAGGACACCAGGGGTTCAGGGGAGCAGGGGTTGCAAGGCAGAGGCAGACAGGGTCAGGGGTTAATGCAGGGCAGGGCTCCAGGGGTTAATGCAGGGCAATGCAGGAATGGCAGGGCAGTGCAGGGGTTCAGGGGATCAGGGTTACTCAGCCTTCCAAGGGTTTGCTCGTTTTCTAGGGAGATCCTCGCTTGCTTGCTCGTTCGTTCAAGGGGGAGATTCTTGCTTCCAGGTGGGGAGGCACGGCTCGACTGAAGAGCGCAGCGCGATCGGGTTATTTAAACCCGGTCGCGCTCGCTCCCGTGCTCCCGCGCTGCCAGTGTGCGCGCTTGCGAGCGCACGCCGGCAGCTGTGCACTCCTGGGGCCGGCGCGCTGATATGACGTCAGCGCGCCGAGCCCGAGCGCCCAGGAATTTCACAGGCGGAGGATCTCTCTGATCCTCGTGCCTGTGAATCTCCCATATCTCCGGCGCTGTAATTACAGCGCCGGAGGAGGGAGGAGACCAGAGACAGGGAAACTGTTTGTTTCCCTGTCATGTTAATCACCCCCAACAGCGTTGAGGGTGGTTAACAAAAGGGACAGAGGATCTTATCGATCCTCTGTCCTTTTGAAGTGCCTGAGACTGGACTGATAGTCCAGTCATCAGGTCACCATCTGCAAGCGCATTAGTATGCGCTTGCAGGTTACCGAGGGGGCACCTGGACATGGGGGGGACATTATTTTATATACATATAGATGTATATATATAAATCTGGGGCATATATACATACATCTATATGTATCAGGCACTTTGGGCATGAATGGGGGCATTAATATAAACAGGGGGAATATTATATACATATAGATGTATATATATACATATGGGGCATATATACATACATCTATATGTATCAGGCACCTTGGGCATGAATGGGGGCACATAAAATATATAAATATATATATATATAAACATAGGTGCAAGCAAATGGGGCTCATGCACACATATCTATATATATATATACACATACAGTTAGAGCTCCTGGTGGATAACCACATCCACCAGGGCTTCAGGCCTTCGTGGCCATGGGGCCACATACCCTCAATTTGGGGCCACCCATATATGCATATACATATGGGTATATGCATATATTGTAGGCGGCGCCCACACTTCCTTCTACAATCCCCCTGTTGTCGGGAACACGACATATTGAAATGGGACGGAAGTGTGGGGATGCATTTGCCTCCTCAACTCCGCCCATAATGGAAACCAGTTCAGGACAGACTGAAGAATGATCCGGTCCTTAGGTACTGAGACATCACCCCTCGTGGTTGCGCGACCTCTTCCCTGCCCTTCACCGTAACCCGACGTCTCTGTCCATCGATCAAACTATCCTCGTCTTCTCTCAGTCGTCTCCCTCAGTCGTCTTTAGTCGCTAGGACTTCTGGGATGGCACACCATTGTCTCTAAGCAGCCGCTACTCCCACAGTCTTCTTCAAGTGGTCGGACTTCGGGTATGGCTTCACCCTCACATCTGGGTAGTGATGGTCTTTAAGCCTCAGCTCTTCCCACTGTCGTCTTTTGTTGATTGGACTCTGGGATGGCTCTACTCGCGATCTTCAGGTGGTGTCGGTCTTCCGGTATCAGCTGCTCCCACTGCCTTCTCTTTGTCGATTGGACTCTGGGACAGCTTCACTCTTCAGTCTCTAGGCCGATCCACGTAGCACAGGTGGACTGGCCTCCTTTATCACTTTTCTCCCGACACCTCTTTCCATCTTGCTTGTAGATTCTGTCTTTGAGGAAGTTCTTTCATGGACAGAAACGCAGGTCTTTACCAGGCAGGTCAGACTTTCTGGAGTGTGAGGTGATGTCATAGCACCTAAATTCTAACTGCGGGAATAAACACCGCACTAACTGTCATTCATTCCATCCCTTATGAACTGTACCATTCATAGGGTTGGAGTGGCAAATGTTTTACAGAAGGGACCTGTCCCTAACGAGCCCTTTTCTTTTTCCCCACACACACACGGAAAACCCATCCCCCCTATAGTTCTAAAATATATACAATTGTAAACAATACACTATGGAGTTTTTGGATGGTGGCAGACCTAACCCCGCAAAACACCATGGTCTACACCCCCAAAAACTCCCATGAAAATCATAAAAAAAAAAGTCCATGCAAAAAAAGAAAACTCAAATAGTGTCCATGAAAAAAATCAAATAAAGTCCATGCAACTAAACAAATAAAGTCCATGCAAAGGATTTCACAAGGGTTACATCCTGAGCCTTCTTCTCTTCTTCTTCTCGTGAAGATCCGTCTGGTTCTGTTCTAATTTGTCCGCCAGTCTCTTGACTCTCCGGTAAATAAGGAATAGTCCCAAGTACATCACGACGACCAGAACCAGGAGGACTATCACTGGATGGATTAATAAGTTGAAGAAGGACGTGGCTTTAGGACTGTAACCAAAAAGGCTCTCCCACCACGAAACCTTGGAGTCCTTTTCCAATGCGGTGGTAATTTCGGTGATCTTGGTTCTGTCATGGGCCAACTGGATTGTGGCCTGATGTTCGGTCTCTCGAAGGTTCTTCAGGATCTCTTCTTCCAGGCTGAAGTCCAGAAGAAAATGCTTGAGTTCCTTCCCGAACCCAAGTGGTATCTTTTGGAGCCTCACGGGAGTGTCTGGGCGGATGTCCAATCTCTTCTCTGGGGTAATCGGGGTTCTTCCTTGTACTTTCCGCGACATCTATACCTAGGACCGGACTGAGGGTGCAATATGCCCCTGGGAGGAGTTCTCCTCTTTCGGTGCAGTTAGTGCCGTAGATGGTATAAGACACATTGTTTCCCTGGTACCAGCACCAATACCCTTGTCCCATGTAAATCAGACGGGAGGAAGGCATTGGGCTGGTCTTCATCTCACAGGACCCCTCGGTGTCCCAACACTGGTGTCTAAGCACCCGTTCCTGACTACCTTGGCAGAGGATGGCGTCCTCTTTCCTCCAACATCCTTCTGTATTCCAACAGATAAGGATGGCCTCTCTCATAGGTCAGGACATCCGAGGGGAGCTGTGGATGGAGTACCGTCCGGTTGCTCACCACAATTCCTAGGTTGATGGCACTGTACCCCTCCCTAAGGATTCCGGATACAGGTGCCAACGATGACGCGGTACAGGTCAGATTATTACAACCGTGCCACTGGACCACCCACCAGTTGGTGTGATTGGCCGCAAAGGGAGAGATCAGAGGACTGATCCGTTGGCGGAGGTTGTAATGGGAAGTGTCCGTTATGTAGGGCCGACACAATATGTTTAAGGTTATCCGAGAGTTCACTCTGGACCTGCGTACACGCCAGGGCAAGCTGAGTTCTGTCTTGCTCCTCCAAGAGACCCACAACTAACCTTCTAAACTTCTCTCGTAGAGCAGAAGATAGAGAGGTAGTGGCATCTATGTGCGAATGCTGTAAACCCTCTAAGACGTGGTTTACATCAAGCTGGGTCTTGAATCCTTCCCCAGTGTGTTTCGCAACGTCCCCGAGTTTACTTCTCAGGACTTCCATATCCATAGTGTTCAGAGCCCCCACTCCCAATGCACCTCCGCCTAGTCCTATGGCAATCAGATCTCGTCTCCCCCTGTGTTTCCTATTTCTAGGGTCATCTTTTCTTACCTCTTGCCCCGCCTCTATCCATCCTCTTATCATATCAATTTGGTTCCTCACAAACTCCTCACATCTGTGATCCCAATGATCAACTCGGAAATCATCCACGGAAATTCTCCAGGTGAAAAGGACGAATTTCATGTTAGTAATGATTTTCCAAGGGGATGACAGTTGAGGAGCTATGGGATCTGCCAATTGATGGATAGGGGCGATGCAAGAGTCTGAATGGGGTTTCACGGGTTGGAGACCTTCATTTCATAGGGTACCCTTACCACCGTTACACACACTTGTCCCCTACCTTTGAATGAGTACCATTGATCACTCTCTCCAGCCTGTAATACTAGTTTTCCCATAGGTTTGGAATTGGACAGATAGACCCACTGAGTAAAAGTCCAGCACCCTTCGTCTACTGCCTCACAAAAAGGCCACTTAAACGAACCATCTATATTGATATCAAAGTTAATATCTCTGCCTCGGGGGTCTTTCCAATCGGAAGACACATACCTATTCCAGTATTCCTCAGTCATAGGGGTACCGTCCATCCATACATCCACTGTAGGGGTGTCCACCCCATTGCACACTAAATCCCACCTCCAGGGGTTAGTGTCTAACATGACCATCTGGCTGTCCTGTTCCCAGTGGGCATAGGTGACGAAATAGTATCCCGTCACCTCCGGCACACAGTTGTCTCTCATGATGGTGATCATAAAAGACCGTATGGATGGGACCCCTCTAACTGAGTATACCTTAGATCCTTGGCATCGGTCCGTACCTTTAAAACTGTTGCTCGGTACAAGCCTTCCAGTTTTACCAGGACCACTCTGATCATTCCATAAGGCCTGACCAGAGTTACTACAATTTAACTTAACATCATTACACTGGTTCGTAAGTAATCTGTGGACACATGTCCCTGAACATAACTGGATTCCCTAGTGATAATCATCTGGGAATCCCTAAACATGCAATAAGCCTTAAGGGTGCCTCTTACAGGGATGGTCTATCAAAATATGTCCTAAACCTTAACCTATTGCGGCTATCCTTCCTGGTGAAGGTAGCTTTAAGGATATACCAGCCACTATACTCTGCCCAGTGACATCTTCAGGACTAAGAACCCTTCCTTAGTACACAACACCGTAGTAGTGTTGGCTTCCACTTGTCTGTAAGGGTGCAAGTGGGGGTCCCTAGACACCCATCTTAAAGATTTGATAGGTGTTGGGTCTACCTCCTGAAAATGTCTAAATTCCTTGAGGCAGAGGGCATGTAAGTCATGTGGTATGGCAGACACATTCTCTACTGGGGTATAATGCTGAATTTACACCATTGGCAAAACCCTCCCTCTGGAAACCATACAGATACCATTGTCCCGGTGTAAAGGTGACATTCTCGTAATGGTTCCAGGATTTTGCCTCCCAGACATTCCACCATTAACAGACCGGGTTTACTAATTGATATGTTCGCCATACCATAATTAGTTTCCCGACCCTCCCCCGCAGAGGCTGAGCCTGCCACCATCATGCTTACCACCAGTGTCACAAGCTGGAGATGTGCCCTGTTCAAAGGATCCCAATGTGTCTTGTTACTGGGCTTCAATGGCGGGTCTCCCTCCTGTGTACTGTTAAGTGAAATTATTAGTACGAGTATTGTATCCACCATCGACCCACCAATTTCCCCCCCTCACCCCACTCAAACGTATGTATGTTATGAGGCTGGGGAGGCTCGGGTGGCCTTGGGCCTGGTCGATGTGGATCCAAAAGACCTCCTGCCTCCTACGCGATTTCTTTTTTGATGTCAACGGCCTTTGTACCTTGAGCATGGTGTCGCCCATTACTTCAAGTACCTGGTAAGGGCCTTCCCAGTTTGCGTCCCAAGGACCGGCACGACGGAAGACCTTTACCATTACCAGGTCTCCTACAGAGGGCATTGGTGTCTCCCCTGTAGATACGGTTTGTGCAACCGTATGCAGCGTAGGGCAGTA